>UZAN01040434.1:61371-77079 GCA_900618425.1 Echinostoma caproni | reverse complement strand
TATTTTGTGTTCTCATGACTACTCAAACGGGAATAATTTCACATCTAAAAAATTTATTCTCAGTTCGGATTGGGTGGCTGAACTACTGGAGGAACAATCAGCAGGGAAATGGCAGGGTTGGTGCATGAGACTTAATTAAATTTTTAGACTGGAACGCAAAATTTGAAGTGAACAAACCATAAACTATTTTTTGGATATAAACTTGTTCATTAATGTTACCCTCCACAAGACCTCTAGAGAAGATTCCAGGAAGAACGTAGGTCAACCGGGACGGGGGCTCAAATGCGTTGTCTATCGGTGTACCCGTAACGATTGATTCGCTTTTGATAGGATCAGCGAGAACCTCTGTGTTAGCGAAAAAACACATGATCAGGTTAGAAAATAGAATGCTGTGAAAACAACACCGTGATTCTGTTTTACACCAACGATCCACACATTACAGCCTTTTTGTCTATAATTCTAAAAAGACCCTTGTGGTCTAATAGAAGAGTTCATTACCGCTAATTCCAGGATAAAATTCCTGACGAGAACGGAATCCATGGACCGATAGGCGTTTTTCGGACATATATCATTTCACCAATTCATTATAACAGAGAGAAAGAACGCACCCTTAAATAAAGACAAAATGAAAATAATTCTCAAAAATGTGTCCCACAGATACATTTGAAAGCAATCCCTANAAAGTGTCTTTTTTAACATGCTTCTGGGCACAAACTTTGGGTCAAATACTTTATATAGATGGACTGGGTTATGGCCAACGCACACATTTTAGCGTATTTGGACAGGCTCGGGGGGACCCGATAAATGATGCGGAATGCTTCATTTGGGTTAACACGATGGCCAGTGAACGAGAATCGCAACTGGAACCACTTCGACTAAGTTAGCGCATATCCTGACTGCAAAAGATTGGCGCCGGCAGAGTGCATATAGAAATGATTCAGTCGTGAGTGACTGGAGCATATGGGTTATGGACGATGATGCACCGACCGAACAGTTCCAATTATGAAATGCGTCAAACAGTAATGAGTGATGCAAGCAACAGCGGCAGCTGGTGAACGTGAGACGATCAGGAACACCAGTCAAGACTGGTATAAATGGATTTCGGTCACAAGGTGTCGGGTGCAGGATTGAACGGATTCAGCATTCTGAATTTCGTGATTGATCGATAACTTCACAAGTTGCTAAACCTATTTGATGCAATAAATTCTTCACAATCTGTGAGAAAAAGAATGCATGCGGCAACCGTTTGACCTCTGTAGACAAATGATGATTTGGTTGTCGAACTCGCACTCCGGTATTTTGGCATAGTAAGATGTTGAGCTAACGAAGTGGACAAGAATTGATCACGAGGAACAATATTGCGTATTGTTGGCCGTTGACAGGGATTTATTTGTTACGATCTATCTACTATCCACACGCAGAAGCAATCATTTTACCGGAATTATTTAATAATGCATTGTACCCCGACAAAGAGATTTGTGCAGCTGTCTCAGTCTGCGATTCCAACAACATCCTCCCCCGCAACATTGATAGGAAAGGTCTATAAACTGACACCTAAAAGCCTGGATACACCGAGGATCGGATATGAAGGTGGAACCTGAAACGCCGTCAGACCCAATCGCTAAAACATATAAGTTTTAAAAATAATAAGTAAATATTCCATGTAAAAAAATTACTGCACGCAGAACAAAGGGAGGGCAAACTCGATACTACCGAATTTCTGTGAACTTCAAACGAGAGGCTCGAGTCTAGACGATGAAAGCAGTATTGAAGGCCAATGAAAAGTGGTTGAGTTCCTGTTGAGATGTTTAGATTAATTGAGAATTGTATGTGAAATTATCATAAAAACTATACGAAAGTGTTAATTAATTAAATGTTAAGGTGTTGATGGATAAGAGGAAAACACGGGATGGTTGTGATAAAGGGTTGTGATATCTGTATAAGGTTAACCAAGCTAAAGCACAAGATCGCAGTGTGGTATGATGGGAAAAAATCACAGGTAGACGGGATCAACGTGGTTTCCTAAATTTACATGTTATTTATGTGAGCACGATCTTAGACTAGTTTGTATATTGACTTTCAAATAATTCTTGGGGAGGGCTTAAAATATTGTGATTGGGTTCATGGTGAATGACGTTATCGGTCAAATGAGTCACCTTGGTGTTTGAAAACTGGTTCTACTCGGTCTTTCATGCAACCGGTCAGTGCCATCTGAACCAGTTATATTTAACATTGTTCAATTACAGGTCTGCCTGAGGTGTAGGTGACCAAGGAGAGCAACTGTACCCGGAACATCAATCAATAATTGCCTTCTTTCGGATTCTCAAAAATTTGTCCAACGTTGCTGTTGGTCCCCATTCGCGCATTTTGATCTGCTTCATCAGATTCTAAATACAGGACCTGATTCATGATATCATATTTGTGCCTCATCCGAAAAATTGATTCACAAAATAAGATTGAAATCTACCATCAACTATCTACGAAAATTGTCTCAGTTTCAGTGGTGCCCATCGCAACCGACCAGTTTCTAACGAGTATTTCGAACAGCAGAACGTGTGAGGAACGGGAAAGTGCAAACAGCATATAAATTAAAATAGTGAAAAAGAAATATTTGTGAATAAACAAAGATGATAGAGTCAAACGTCTTCACAGTTAAAAAGCAATTGTGCTACCTAACCATTCAGTTGACAAATCGGACCGGTTCGATGGAATGCAACCCGGCACAAACCCACGCCATTGTGTCACTGTTTTCTTTTTCGGCCAATTCGTGCATATGACTATATTTAACGGCTTTTCAGACTCTGCGAGCCTGAACATATCGTGATCAATCGAGCTTGTCGGGACCCAGATGCAAACATAACGTGTGAAGTCTAGACACATGATGCCTCACACATTTGTCAACTGTATCGGCGGAGCGACTTGTTTCAGACACAATCGGTTCTTGGCCAATAATTACATTGCATTACCCCAGATACGCAATAGGGGTTTGAGAACAAAGAATTATTGACTTTGCTATTGTTTTTATAAGAAGTAATCGTCACATAAACCTAGCACAAAAATGTCAAAAATAAAGCGCAATCGGGGTAAGTCTATTCATACAAAGACAACGGTGTTCTAGAGATAAGAATAATGCCTAGAATAGAAACGCATTTCTACTGGTTTGCGGGCACGGCGGAATGCATATATATTATAAGCACGGTTAATAGGTATGGACATAGCTTTTTAGCAGTTGCAAAGTGTTCTTAGATCTGGTCTATCTATCTACTTTCTTCCTCACTTAGATGTATATTCTTCACGAATCAGCTATCGGTAGAAATTTTGCGGGATGCAGAATGTACTCGTTAATGTACAAAATAAATACACCGATAACGCGTTGGAGGAAAGAATCAAAAATGTGCGCGAATTATTGTCGAAAGTTGGTTTGATAAACACGGTACGCCACATTTGTTTCGCAGGACTAGGGCTTATCTTCCCTTGAAATAAACTGAGAATCGAACTCGGGATTCAACACGTAGAACGAGAACAGATTATTCATCGGAACGACGGGAAGAATGATTAAATGTCTGTATTTGCGCTACGTATTAACTCGTACTTGATGCAAGCCATCAAATTGCCGAAAATCGGTCGCATGTGTCAGGTCCTCAGGGGATATCCCTGTTGGAGTTCACATCATTTTTACTTTACCTGTTGTGTCTTAGTACATCTACATTACACTGCTGCCCCCACCCTTTGTGTTTATTTCACTTAAGTACCTAGTGTTTGACCTCCTTTCACATCGTTTACGTTCTACGCACTTCTTACGCGCCGTATCAGTTCATGCACTTCTGTCCGTACGTCGTTCCGGTTGTTCATAATCAACTGTTTATTTATCCCCGCTTCATCACCCTTTCGGTGAGCTGTCTATCCTTCCACCTCCCATCGCTTGTTTCTCTGTTGTACGTTTGACTTTGGCATGCTTGGTCAGTTCTCGTGCACTTCGTCTATGACGCATCTGTAACAAATCCGACTGGTCAGTTTCGTTTGGGTTCGCTTCGAATTTTGCGTGCATTTCCATTGACTGAGTCGGGATTTGTCATACGCAACGTGCAAGCGGTGTCAGTAACGGCGCATCGCAACCTGATTGTGGTAACCGAATTGTGTGAAACATGTCACACTGTGCTCACTCCATCCTCCGTTTTCCTGTTTTCTATGGTGACATGTACATGGACTCAAATGTTATCCGAAAAGAATTGTGCAGATCAGACAGGTTTTAGTCAAGCTTAACTGATGATGTTTCTGCTGTATTTGGTTAGGGGTTTTCTTTGGGCAATAACATCCGTCATCCTCAAATTCCTGCGGGAAACTTCACTTCGGATATTTTTGTCAAGTAAGTTGATGCAATCTCCCACTTATAAAATAAACTGTATAGTTTCTTTCTTTCTTTCCTTCTGCGGTTTTGTCGATTTAGGAATTCTTTAGATTCCCTAGACTGGAAAGCATTCACCACGCTTTGGTTTCATCTGTTGATATGTTTTGTGCCTTCTTATGGACTCGAGTGACAAATTCTGTACTTAGTCCCCTTGAACCGTAAAGCGTGAAGTATCATTAACTATCTACTTGGGTATGGGCCGGATAAAAGTATTCTGCCAATAGTGAAACATGGTAAAAAGGTTACGGGTTTTTCCAAGACAAATTATTCTTCATTCATTCATGGTCGAGTGTGAATTAGGCTTGTGTTCATGCAACGCAATACCGTGGAAGACGCTATTTACACCCCATTTATTAGATTCTGTGTACGTGTTTGTGTGTACGCCGGCGATGTTTTCACGGAGACACCGATGTGATCATGTAGTTGATGAATGACGTTTTGCTTAACCGGTCATCGGGTTGCATCAGTTGCAAATTGGAAATGTGTGTATGTGTGTGTGTGAAGCGCTCCAGAGAGATGTCAACAAAGGATTAATGATAGTGTCGTCATCTGATATGTGAATATTTCAGGTTTTGAAAAAAAGCTAAAACATTTCCAATTTCATTCGGTTGTAAACCGTGAGCAAGTGAATTACTGTGCTCTTCTATCGGGTAAAGAGAATAAAAATGCGAGTAGTTAATGCTGAAAATTATATTTTGTTTTCACTCACTGAACCCACATAACAGAATAACGGTGATTTGGTATTGTGGTGCGTTGAGGAGGTTTGTAGGTGAAATTTGCTTGTCTGATCTTCTGATCCTGTGGTTTAAGGGTCTGTTGGTTTGTGTTTATCTGTAATAGAAACACAACCCCAGATCATTCTGTCAGCGTATTGTTAAATCAGGGTCTGCTGATGTGTTCTCACAGCATGCGTGACGCTCAATTTGGAGTCTTGTGATGATGGTGATAATCTACTGGTCTCTAAGTTTTTGTTCAAGGTGTGCAATCGATACCCCATACGTGTTCTGTTATCTTAAAAGTAATAATTTATTTTTCAATTGCACTTTAAAATAAGTTCTATCTCAAAAATGCATTAAAAATGTGCCCGTACGATTTCACAGATGAACTCCAGGAATCTATTTGATTTTGGTTTCAAAATTATCGCTCTATGTGTCTCGAAAACACATCAAAATATCTACGATGTGATTTACTAATTTGAGATTAAAAATCTTTTGCTGTAAGACATTACGGTCAGTGTGCACTGGACCACCATTTCATGTGGTGAATATTTTCCAGCAAAGTTAATAAACGGAGTCCCGTTTTTTCCTAAAAATAAGCAAAGTTCATACGTGTCGTTCCTTCTCAGAACGTTTCGAATCATCTATATGGTTTTTCCATCGGTTAAAATATAAACCTCGTGAAGTGTCAATCTTCGGTGCTTTCCTGTCGGAAGCGGATGAACGCAAAACCCGCCCTAGGGAGTTCTCTTTCACACAACCCGATCAATACATCAGGATGACGAGACAAAATCAAACGGGAATAAATCCAAATCATAATGACCGCCTTTGAATAAAATCGGTAAACTAGAATGTTAGACGACAAAATTAGCTGTGGCTGAAAAGATACAAATAAAGATGAATATTAGTTTTTAATTTATTGAACAAACAATCACCACTCCGGAATTTCTGTGGAATATTTTGAAGAATATCACAGGGAGGATATTTCACAACCCCGGAAAATTTTATACCATTCCGAAGCGTGTATTTAAAGGTAGGTCACTGTGAATTAAAAGCACAAAAGTCAGTAGTTTTCTTCGAAAAATTCGGTATTGAAAGCCCCCTTCCTCGAAATATCAATGACTGATATTTCAGATTTGCAGATCACTAACAGTCTTCGAGACTTATTTGTCTTAGAGATTTCAAATACAATGACCATTGGTGCTCACAAAGCAAGTAACTTCAGCAGAGGGAGTTTTTATTGTACATGAATCCATTTATATAGTACTGGCCGATTGTGATGCACTAAAATATTTTTTTATCATATTGAGTTTCATTATATTTATCACCCACGATAATACTTGACAATGATATGTATCTTGTTCACTTTGATCTACATAGTTTGAATTCGGCATGAGTGTCAATTAAAAGTGCCTGACCTTAGATGTCAAGATTAACTAATCTCAAATTGAAAATCACAAACTCTATCAAGTATAAGAATGCAATATTTTCTAATAGGAATGAGTCAAGAATTATCCCAAATTATTTCCATAAATCCTTGCCATCTCGATTTTTGTTGAGGCATTTTTTTATCCTATATATAATCCATAAAAGCAAATCTATTGAATAACCGAATGAAATTATTTCACAACCAAAAGAAATTGCATTAAATAAAATTTAATAATAATCTATGTTTGACATCTAACTCACTAAATTCAAAAAATAGCATTTTAATCAAAATTCAACCATGAAATCAAGGTCATTTTTGTGCACAGCTTTGAACGTTCGTATTGTTGTCACCATAAAGAAGCAATCAGTGCTCGAAACCAAAAGCTCTCGTTAACTCAGTAAAGAGGACAGAAACGGAATTGCACAAACACACAAGCTGAGATTTTTTATATCAAATCTTGCCCAATACTTTAATGGTAACAGAAGCACAATTTACAGCACAATCCATTGAAAAACAACAACCAAGACAGCTTGTGAAGGCGGTAAACCGATTACATCAAAACAAGAGGACGCCCTAATTCGTGTTATTCTGAAGAACATGTCAGAAAATCGTTGTCATCTTTCCAATGGGGAGATCTTTTTCGTCATTGATACTCTCTTCTACAAAGAAGAATGAAAAAATTCAAGATGCGTTTGGTTTCAGCTGACATAAAGCCAGCATTGAACGCGCTGCAAAGCCAGGCTCGTATTGATTTCGCTCGAGAATTCAAATCTCGATGTGCGTCATTTTGGTGATCGGTTTGTTTCGTCGATATATTTATATATATTTATATACAGGTGTTGATGAAACTCGTGCAACATCCTGAATTTCATCACATTTGTTCCCTCAACGCTTAGTGTTCCGAGTCTCATTCACGGAATTGAGCATGATATTGCCTCACATCATACGCAACATATTCGTATTGATATCCATTTATAAATTTGCTTCTATTGGTCGAATGTCAGTAAAATATAGGATTACTCGATTTTGCCGACGGTTGCTAGTGCATCAGTTGTAAAATTACAAAGCCCCAGTGGCCTACATAATTGGAAATAAAACATGGAGGTCACTCATAGGATTGAGACAGATATTGTATTTTCACCTCGTGCATGATATATTTCCCCTTCTGCACTTTTGAGCACTGGAGGTTGTGGCTTTTGCATTGACTTCACCAAATTGAGTGTCCAACAAAATTTGCATGAAATATGTTCCAGATCTGAGCTATAACTTTTTGAACTACTACAAATTTTGTCGCGACACTCAATGGAGTGCAAATTCAAACGGTGATAGAAGAGAACTGAGAACATAGAGACGTGAGTAAAGTTAGGGATAAGCAAACCATGCTTGTTTGCAAGCCGGATATATATTTATCGATTATGTTATTACCCCACACCGAAAAACATGTCTCTCCACTTATTTTGTTGCCTGTTTTAATCCAATGCCTCGATTTCGACGACGATTCGTGTTGCATCAGATGTAGGATAACGATGTTGCAGTAGAAAAGCATCATCAGTGTTTATTTCTAGGAATGGTTTATAGGTATGACACGTTTTGTACTCTAATTTTGAATAAACCCTGTGTACCGTTGTTTACTTTTGAGCGCTTGGATCAGTCTTTTGGGCATGGAGTCTACCAATCTGACAGTTGAATTGTAACCGTCACTTTCCTTCTTTACATGCCGCACCCCGACTGCTAACGACCATTCTCGAATTAGCTGACTTAACTTTGTGTTAAACACAGCGCATATGTGTCGACTGCATTCGCATTCGGATTGTTGGTTGGTAACTAAATGAATTTAACTTTGAATCAAGCCGACACAGAAGCCATGCACATGTGAGAAAATAACATGCAATGGGGGCTTGAGATTCTTGATGATAATCCTCGCGTGACATGAGACATTAAGCTTTATATTGGAAAAGTATTGCTGTTTGCAGATGCTCTGGATGAGAGTGGCATTCACCGAAAGCCTGCCTCGTCACTGCTTCAGAGTGCCCCTTATGGGAACTCAACAACAAGGTGCTCAGTATTTAATTCCCACCAAACTCAGCAGGTGAGACGAGTATTTTCTTGTTGTAACTTGAAAAATGGATTTCTTCCAAACAACAGGTCAACAGATCATCTTGCTCCTCCTGGTGTAATGCTTACCATCCACCATGTATTGGTCAGTGAAATAAACTGAATGAGCGACAAGGTTTGAATTTATTGATAAACTCAATAAATTCTTCGTTGTTTGGCATACAAAAGAGGCTTCACATCAGCTAACACCATCTGTAATTCGAGTCTGGCCAGCATTTTAGTTACGGTGGCAGGAGAAAGTTGCGGCTATTCCGCCCGGAGTATTCACAACATTGGTTGTCTGCACCTTCTCTCAGCTGCGACCGAATGTATTCATCGTCTTGCTTCGATGTGGTCAGGTTTCACCCTTCACATTAGTCTTACTGGAGAAAGTCCCTCGATTAGGGACTGTTCTTTATGCTTCACTTTATATTGAAGCACACGCACAAGTCAGGGACTGAATTGCCTCAAATAAGACAAAACTCAGCTTAGTTGCAAACCAAAGCTCTCGGGTTTTTCAATCGGTTTAGACAGTAACATTAAAAAAACGCTTATTTAACGAACCGTACACGTCAAGATCAACGTTTGAATGATCATTCCTACGTTATGCTGCAGACAGGCCACCAAGCCGAGCGTGGGACTTCTTTTTTGGTTGTTTACACAACCTCGAATGGACGGCTTCTAAGATTTGCCGAGACCATAACAACCAAGCGCCGGAAACCCCCACGGTGTGCGCAAAAGTAGGTCTACGTCAATCTGGCACTGTCGTGGTAACCATGTAAGTCGAAGAGTGGATTGATACTATTGTAGACTATCAACAACTGTGATAGATAAACTATTTTGTATTCTGCAGTTAGCACCAAGTGAGATGCAGTAAAATGGTTTAGGAACCAAATTGTGCTCGCCTAAAGTGTTGTGTTCTTTGTTCAAGTTTATTTCGGGAAATAATTGCTTTAACTTCCTATGTTTATTGGAATATAATAATTTGAATAAAAATGTTACTCTTTTCGAGATGAGATTTAGTAGTTGCATCTTTGGTCAATTATCTAAGATAAAAATATTCAATTATCGGTACATTTACTTTATACCGTATGAAAAATAACGTGCTCTTTAGAATATCTATATTGAACAGAATAAAGAACTTCAGGAAACTATTATCCTTCACCCGAAATAATGAACTTCCATGCCGATCCGTGACAAATACTTTCTTATTTTGAGCGGTAACTTTCGAACAACTACAAATTTTATCATGAGACTCAAAGTCGGGCCAAGTAATGCAGTTATGCAAGATAATTAGGAAAATCGCACTATGAGATAAAGTTAAATGCTTTCCATCCACAGATATCGATATAAAAGTGTGATATTGAAAGCTGAAATCTATTTTAAAAAATGAGCGTCATGACACAGAAGCACCTGCATATACTCAAGTTCCGTTAGGTATTCCACTGTCAACGAATTATATCATCTCAAACAATTGAAAAAATACAATGAGACGAGGATGTTTAATGTGGTTAATCTGATGAATACCAGGATCAATATGTTCACCTTCCTTGATTAATAGGCTGCAATCATAGGTGGTCGTATCGACGGACAGTTGATGACGGGACACGGAGCAGTGTATGCTTAGAAAAGCATACGGATTATTGTGCGGTCAATCGCTTCCGGGAAAAGCATAATGATAAATCGATTCTTTCGTAGAATAAAGCACCTTCTTGTTGTGTTTTCTGTATGGTTTGTTTCCATTTTGATCGTAATTGTAGTTCATTGGATTTTACTTATCATTCAATCCTGAAACCATGTAGCGCTTCAAAGACGAATTTTGTTGATTTCCACCTAGTAAACTCGATCTGAATGTGATCGAAGTCCGGATTAAGGCTCTCAAAAGAAAGTGGAGGCTACTCGAATGCGAGTTCAGTTGGAATGTTACATTCAGTTTCAGAATAAAAATTTTATAAGTAACGTTCTTATTTCAAACTCTCTGGACTCCCAAACAGAGGGGATAGAACAATAAGGAACCAATAGTGAACCCCAGTTTTGAGAGTTCACCAAACATTTTCTGTAGGAATATTGAAATTGCTCAGTAGAGAACATTTTGTGGAATATACTATTAGACCTCTGAACTGTCCAAACACCATCTGGGTAATTGATTACATTATCGTATTTCACTTCTCATCCAGTATTTGGCATAACAAGGAAAGTGACTATTCACCGGGCTTGTTTTTCCACTCGATCATGTGGTTTGTCAGCATCACAGGAATTTCGAGGCTATTTTGAAATTCCATCCGGAAAGCATGTTGTGTCGGTTGTTTCATCCAATGTAGCCTGGAAAACACGAAAAATAACAATCCGACAAACCCAACGTCACAATGACTCTACTTCGGTAGGCATCTTCAGGGGGGATATACTGATGACTGGGGGAAAACACATTTCGTTTGAATAGAACACCGGTTTCATCTGACTTTCAGACAGCACAGATGAACACGAGAGGAAACAGTAGAAAGATTAGAATAAAGGGGATGTCCGACAACTAACAATATTATGAATTGATGCAACAGCTTTGCACCTGAACAAACCATACGGGGCACGATTACCCGGAGAACTTTATGCTGAACCTGAGAATTACCTGGGACGGTTATTGTTACTAGTATGCTATAACATTAAACCATTCCGATCCCTATTCCGAGTGAGATTTGGCGGAATTTTAACGGGATCACCGTTTTCTACAAATCTTTTGTGCATAATGAATATGTTGGTTCCGTATGATGTATGAACACCACCGGATCAGCCTGACCAAACTGAATGCTATTTTGCTGGACCGAGCTGAGACGATAGACAACCGGCGATGGGACGCAGTGCAACGTCCCAACGTCACATAATCGGCGTGCACAATGAGGACCATGAAGTTCTGTTTTCCTTTATTCGACGTGTAACACTCGTGCCGGCTATAAAGCTACTCAACCCACATGCTCACATCATCCAACGCAAAGTGTATATCGTTGAGTTGTGAATCATTTCTATAACTTTATCTTTCTTAATCACATATCAATTCCCATATTCTGTACTACTGACGGTACAATATTTAATTTATCTGAACCACACAGTGATAATTCGGATTATCATTTTGAATAAAGTTGTGATTTCATGTTTTATTCTCAACTATCAACCAGATAGTGTCACACTAAGTGAGTGATTCTTCCTAAAACTTTCTGGGAAGTTGTGCATACAATTTGGATAACACTTTCGGAGTCGATGGGCCAAGCTTCCATAATCCATTCGAAAATCCTCGGTGCAATGGCTGTCTCTGAAAATCACGCGATACATTGTTTTACTAGTGGACAGGGAAGGGATGCAGTTTTCTCGCTGTATTGACATGCAGCACATTGAGACAACCACTATAGTAGTGTCATTCTCATTTATCTACGCGTTTTGCATATAATCTATTACGCTCTCGCATTAAACTGTACAAAAATTATACAGTTTCCTCGCTAGCTAGAATCCTTGTCAACCTTCAGCGCATTTTTTCTGAATTTCTCAGCTACCTTGGAGGCTAGAGATTTAACTTGTATTATTTTCTTTTTTTGATGAGATGGTGTGTAATTTTTGACGGAACTGTGAACACATGTCCATGCAAAAGTCTCTGCAAATACAAATACAAATTATAACACCACCGATGATTGAATATACGCGGTTAAATCACATTCCATACTGTGTTTAATAGTATGTTCAACACTGCTAAAATTCGCAATAATTTAAAATAATGAATCACTTCTTTTGCCAGTCGCAGAGAACAAGACCTTTCACGATGTATTTTTTATTCTATATTCTTTTGACAGAGGTGGTCTAGCAGAATAAACCGTCAGCAAATTGATCGAGCACAGTCATCTTTACCTTACGATTGTTTTTCAATCCCTTGAATTTCACGAACGTCAGTTCTGTGATTGATCTTTGACCCCTCCCTAAACATTGATGGGGCAATACAACACCAACAACATTGAAGTAACAAAAATCACTACGACTATTAGAGCACTCGATTATCCAACATGCTATCCGGATGACGTTTTGGTCTAACAAACTCTCATCTGTTTCACTTGGGTGTATTAATCTCATAGAACGCGGGGCTTGAGGCACTCAGCACGAATCTGGAATCATTAAATTACACGCGCATATACTGCGGGTCAAACAACTCTTAGCGATTATTGTTAATCCACTACGTCAAAAATGCGCGGTATGAATAACATAATCTAACAGAAGCGGTGGTGGCTCAGTGGTTATGTCACCAACTTGTGATCCGCAACTTCCGTGTTCGAACCGCTCCACCGCCGCCGCCCGTCTTCCCCGGTAGCCTTTGTATGGCCGCGGCCCTCCTTCCTGAATGTTGACTGTACATTTGTATATTTAATAAATAAAAAAGGAATTAAAAAGACATCATCATCATCAAGATGCGTTTCCTCTATGGATATATTTTTATTTATTGAAAAGTTGTAAAGACTTGAGAATAAGAAAGAAATCAGTGAATTCTGTCAAAAAGAATTACATTGTGAACTGATCAACCAGAACTGCGGAGGTGGAGAGTGTGTGTGGGATGTAGAGCGACGGTCAGGAATCGGAGAGGTGAATTGTAAACAGTAATGAATGAAACATTGCAATGAACAAAGTTAGACAGAAAGCGCAACAGACGAATCTTGTTCACATCATGAGCCACATCTCCTTCGGAGTGAAGACTGAGGGAACAGTAAGACCACGGTGTCATAACGTGAACCATAGAATGCTTTTGGGAAAATCAATACATGCGTCGTTTGCAACGTAACCCGTAGCTGATCACACGGCCATCATCATTTAGTTGCGGTATTCTTTTGTTACGAATAAAGTAAATCGGACAGTAATATTCCTTGGGACAAATACAGGGCACACGTCCACCATAGATGTAACCATCCGTGCTTGGAGTTTCCACATAGCAGAAATCCTCTTCAGTGCATTTAGGCTGTCAGTGCAGGGGTGGGGAGACAAACGGGTGAATAGCTTAAAATCCTACGCAACTTTTTCAAGAAGAATAGGTGAGCAGGAAATGTGGAATAACTGGGGAAGGTAAATGACAGAAAATGGTGTGTTGGTTTCAAATCACTGAATAAATAGTTGAATCATGTAATTATTTTACAAGTAATTTTCGAAAAAAATTTTGAAGAATCTATAGTTTTAGGCGTAAATGCCTATTCAGTTTCTTTATAAATAATATCCATTTTTAGGTTCAGCTGATTTCCGAAAGGTGTGCACGTCATTGTCGAAACTCCGCATCATCATCCACGCGATGTCGAAATCGATTGTAAGTTAAAACAACTGCACTTCAGTTGGCTTTCAGTAAAGATCTACTGACAATATCAACCAACGTGGTGCCGAAAAGTTAGGAAGTTATTCTGCAAGTCCGGCGAACCGACCAGGAGTACAGTCCATATCCGAACTATATATGCTGTTTGCAATTGTAAATCCACAATAATGCTTGGGAGCACTTGCGAACTTTATACATGCTTACCAGAACCACTACCAACCCCACAATGACGGCCGCAATTCGACCCCCATCCTCTCTGAAGCTACTGGGCTTTTTGGTAATCTGTCTAAATATAACTTGTTGCAATGTAGTATTCATTGACAGTTATAGGTGCGCTGCAACAACGCTGCCGTTGATGCATAGCGCATAGCATTTAAGCGCAACTGGAAAGTCGACGAAACAGGTTTGGGCATGCGGTAGGTTTGAATTACTAAACTACTTTAAACATCAAAGCTGCCAGTGGTGAAAACATTGAGCGCGCTGCTTGTGCTGTTCAATAAATTTTAGAGAAGCTGAATCGCTAACCGATAAAAGACACGAAGAAGAACAAAATCTGTCTCAGACACAGGGACCATACAGAGCGCTTATTCTATGCTTGTCCCGGTACGTTTATTTCAGGTGCACATCTCTGGTGCGTTTGAAGTTTTTCATTTTATTTTTATTTGTGGTACTCTTCCTAAATGTGCAAGTTCTGTCAAAATACTAAAGTGGCAGTAGCATAAGTTGATTGTACGTTTCGTCTTTTAAGCTCGGTGTTTCACGGACCTCGGCTTTTTGTTCTCTGAGCGAATTACCATTGAAAATCATATCCATCGACCAGTTAATGAATCGGAAAGGAATTGAGTAAACTGTAGAAGTTCGATGAGAAAAGCCACCGGCCCGTGCTCAGCAAAATAGTTGTAAGATCTTGTTTTCGTAGTGGCGTTAACACAGTGTACTTGGTGACTGCTAGGTGAACAATTCAACCAGTTAGATAATGTGCACGGAACCAGACCAAAGTATCAAACTGCAAGCAACCACATTTCGATATGTCTGAAATGGGGCAAAGCAAATCACCACTACAGTTATTCGGCCGCAGTCCCCACATAAATGGAAAGTTTGCCTCAAGTAGTTGACCTTTGAAACAGCCCTCCGCCCCGTAGCCTTTCTAGGGTTAGAACACGAATTCCAATTGTCCACCCCGGAGTGGTAGCGTTTGTACGACAGCGCAACAGCGTGTCTGGGTGAGCGTGTTTGAATGGGTATACAAATTGGTCCGCGGAACCGGCGCGCATGTGTGCTGTATTTTTTCAAATTAACTTTAATGATATCATCACACGGATCGCATGACAGAGTTTCGTCATTTGACACTGATCAGTTTGCAAACGCACACTCGCTCGCTGGCACCCGTGCGTGCCCATGCACGCAAGCATAAACACCTACGCACACACGAGACACACACAAGAGAGTGGTCGGTTGCAAATGACAACTGTTGTCGATTGTGTTAAATTAGCCACCGCTTAAGATCTACCGGAATAATTAAGATATACATCTCACCCAGATGTTACTTGCAGTATTGATGGTTAGTTAGGTGATAGGTATCCGGGTCAGAGTGATACAACAGAATAGGATTTTTCACGAAAAATATTAAATTCTCTAAACGCAGGCTTCTCACTTGTTCTCGTAACAGTATGTTATAATACAGAATACCAGATAGAAGACGGCAAATATCAAAAATTTAATAAAAAATATAATGATT
>UZAN01040434.1:34647-45999 GCA_900618425.1 Echinostoma caproni | reverse complement strand
CGAAGTGCAGCTAGAAATTTTAACATTTGAAAGAACACGGAATGGGTATTAAATCAATTCTCAATTGACATAACTGCAACTGGATGTTGACTGCTGACCTCAAGGTGGGTGATGGCACTTTTGTGAATCTAAAACGTTATCTTGTTAGTGAAAAGGTCTGCGGATGCTACAATCTTATTGTGAGTATGTGGTCATTCGTTTGATTGAATGTGTACCAATAATGTGGTCGATGACTAGGTCAAGAGTTTCATGTGAATAGACTTATGAAGTTTGTGGGGCTTACCAATTTGATCACACTCAGTAAATGCCTCAATAATTCCGATAACAAGTAGAAGCTAAATTTATCTACATTATAACACCACTATCCTCCAAATTGGTGTATTGCAATGGAAAAGGTCAAACTACATTTAATGAATTGTTATTGCGAACAAGTAGCCTTGGCGGTTGTGTTCCCGACCGTAAAATGCGCCAAGTACCACGTCGCAAATCACATTGTTAGTCTGGGAACATTTACCACAAAAAACTGGCACTTTCTAATGCGGCACATTCCATACGGTTGGAGAGGGGACCGATTCGGTCGTTTGTGGGAATGAAACTTAGTATTCAGCCACAGAGGCGGCATCCATTTTACCTCGTATTTTATTATGGGAATAGAAGTGCGAAACGTGATCGTGACGCCTTAGTTTGGTTGGGGCGTTGCGAATAAGGACGAAAATATATACCTCCTGCCAACCAGTCATCAAATTTTGTATTGTATTATATCATAAATCATGTAAAAGGGCACAAAAACGTCCAGTCACGTTAATTCCTACCCCATTTGCTTGGCTTTCACCTATCAGGTAGAAATGTTGGTGTATAAATTTGAGATCATTATATGATAGGTATATTTGTAGACCGTGGAATATTCAAAATGTACTGTATAGATAGTCATAATTAATCCGGTAAAGAGGATCACGTCCTTCCAGCAATGTAAGATGTTTAGATTGTAAACAAATCAATAACCAATTGAGATTAGAACCCACGCATGGACACCACCTACGCTTTTATAAATAATCAGTACTGTCATTGTGGCCTCGCAGCTCAGCTGGTATAGTGTGGGCTCTGTGGGTCGCCTACACGAGTAAGTTCGAATCTCGTCGATGACATCGATCTTTTCGCAATCGGCCGAATAATATTTCAATTTAGGATAGAATCAGTGCAGTGTCTTCAATAACCGATCATTATTTATGTCATTTTAACTTTTCGTCGCTACCGGTTCATGGCAAACACAAACCTTTACGTATATTTTCATAAAACCTTGACTTCTATTTTCCAATTAAACAAACTGCTCATTTGAGAACAGCGTTCTCATACCAGGTCAGAGCACATCTACTTCTTATGTTTAAGTTGATTGTTGTATTCTGTAGAGTTTTATACTTGCTGGAACCATCCGATAATTTAGACCAATGATGAAACCGATCTTTTTGTGTGCTTAATCACTGTCAGCTCCGATAATTTCCTTGCGTCAAGGACTACTCAGGTTTGATCACATGCTATTGATTCGCTAATTCACAATGTCAAAGATCCTCAAACCCACCAACAATCTGTTCAATGAGTGACTTGAACTCACGATCACATGAATAGCATACAAGGATTTCCGTAGTTACTGTGTACGTCGTGGTTCAGCATGTTTACTCACCTTTTGACATACTCCTTATAACCTTCTGAGTCACGCCTGATAATATTATTTCACTCTCCAGGTAATGCTACCATGTGATCACGCTTAGTTATATTGCACCTGACACTTTGGCAGATTCTTCTAGTTAGACTAACCTAAGTATTTCCTGTTGGGTTCACATTTGGGCTGCATGCAGTCCAAAACATTGTATTGACGAATATATTTTAGTTCAATGGAACTTGTTAAGCGCTGCATTATCTTTTGCACAAAAATTTCTTCCGTTGAACCAGTTCATGTTTGCAATGGTAGTAGTTATCTCTCCAACCGACGAATAAACAATTCTGAGTCGCTACTTATTACCGTGAAGCTGTCTTAGCAACCCATTGAAACGGCCTCTCAAATTAGCATATAACTGCTGTCAAATTCTTCTTCTTCTTTTCGTAAACCGCTCTAATGTTATCCCATATTTCATTTCATATGTAAAGTATATGAAATTCCGGTCTTTTTTCTATGTAACAGCCGTCAAAGAGTATTGATCAATTTGTGACCTTGTTAGGGCTCTACAACGGTTTGTTATCATTTGATCTAGGAAATCGTACTGGAAAATCGTTGTATGGTTTTATGCAGAAACTTCAACTCGATTTCCCTCCTAATTATATTAATTAATTCTTTAATAATTATAATTATATTAATTATGTCATCTGCATCAACACGCATCTGTCCTTCTCCGAAAGCTTTTCTGTTGCACGCAAATGGCCTCATATCTTGCTTTGTTTTTACTTTGAATGCCGTGCTATGGCGGACGTGAAGCTACCTCGTATATGCTGATTCATCACACAAAATTCATCGATTCTTGATTTCCTGTTGGTAACGTGTCTATTCTGGTGCACCATGATCGATACTAGCTTCCAATGACACATCTGATTCCTCAGCACTCACTTCAAGGTCACTGTTCACGGCGTGATCACATGACTACTGTCACATGGTCGTAGATAAAATCGATTTGTCAGACGATGAGTATATCCACTGATTCTGTGCTGTATGAAATTGGATGAAAAACATCAACGCAGCCCACCGCACACAGGTTTTAATTAACAAAATCTAACGGGGTCTAGTGGTTTGCTGCAGTAAAATTTTTAATTCTTCACATATGTTTGCTAAATTATAAGGTAATTTGATTAAATTCCATGTTTATGTTTCGAATTCCGTTATTACTTAATTCCCCAAAGAATTTTTTTGATTTGCGCTTACGGTGTGCAACTAATGCAAAACTAGAGGGTGCAAAAACTTAGTCACGCATTGCATATACAGATTGCCCCTAATCCGATCCAACTCAGTGCGAAAAATCCAGTTGACGAGGGCAGAATGCGTGGCAATGTGATTATTGTACATGATACAACGTTCGTCGAAGAGAATGGTAAACGCCTGAGTGCAGGCTCAACTGTATGATGAACACAGTCATGACTTCTGTCACCCACTAATGAAGTCAGAGACAAAAGCTCATCAGACCACGAAAAAGTCGGAGGATAAAGACTTACGAACACCTTCCCTGCCTCCCAGCCTAATACCTTGGTTGGATCTGCCATTAAATGCCTACAAACTATTCAACCCAATGGTTTCACCTTCTACCTTTACGAAGCAATCCAATCTCAGTTTCCATCGCATACATGCAGTTGGATGTGTCTAAGGACGAAGTTAAAGAAACAAGGCTATTCACATGGAATTGGTTTCCTAATAATGCTGTGTAGTCAGGTCAATTCCCTAACCTTAGCAAACTTCGCGGTCAAGTCATTTAGGCGAAATGCATTCAGGTGACTTAATCTAAGCGATGGCGTCCGCATATAATGCGTAAACCGTGGCAATAAACCCAGTGTAAAAGCGAAAATCATTGCAGGGCTAAAAGGTAGGCGCTAACAGCTCAAAATGCAGCAGAGTTTGTGCAGCATTTGGGTATACAGTCAATGGGGCTAGTGTCCATTTTATTTAGGGGAGACCAGTAAGCTGAGAACGAAAAGGAATATGCATCCGCTTCGTCTATGAGATTGAATGCTTTGAGGGTCAGTCATTAGGAGAGAGAACAAAACGTGCATTGGGAACGGGCACAAACACGCCTGCTAATAACTCCCAGTAACGTTTAGGCAATTTTGGCACCATTTGCTCTTACTAAACTTTTCATCCACAACGTTCCATCTAGACTGTGTTGTATTTTCTTGTTTTCGTAAGTGTCTTTGGACGGAGATGCACGTCTTGGAGATTGTAATGACATTACCGTTTCAGTTCATATACAAGGTTGTTTGTCTAGTTTCACGGCAAAATTACGGTTGGGCCACCTAAATGTTTATTAACGATTCAACTATATTTAGCAAGCAGTTTAGGAAAGCAATCAGTTTGGCGCCTTTGAATCTCGTCCGTGAGAACTGGTAATATCGGTNGTTCACTAGGCAGGAAACTATACATGTATGCTGTTAAAAACTCTCCGAAACTCCTATATCTTCTCTCATTAGGAAGTTTAGCGCTAATTCAATACAATCTGTACACTAATTTGAACCGTCTAGACAAAACAGATCCCGATTGGAGAATTGCGAACAAGTCCGAAAATGATGCTTTCGGATCTGAGTCAGGCACAGTTTTTAGCTAGATTTGTCAGGCAAAACAAAAACACAGGCGGTATCGTGAACGGCAGTTGCTCAACTTAACCATAAGCGAATCATCTGATTGTGTGGATATTTCGAGCATCAGACTCAGTCTGACCACAACCTGCATGCCTATTGTGATCTGTCGCGTTTACTATCGTTGCAAAGGTAGACCATTCTTTATGTTGATATACGAAGCAAAAATAAACCGGTTCCATCGGGTTCGATCGACCCGACGTCATTTATGTCAGCTCTATCTTCCACCCCATTTATCATGCGCACCAGGGAAAGGAAGATCGGCGTGCCAAATACGTTCGGACTTATGGAATCTGTTGGGTGATGTCATCCATTTCGGTTTTTGATCAATTTGGAGACAAAAGCCCACGATCAATGAGTTTTTTCTCTCCAGACCCTGAGGGTCCCAGAGAATTTGTGCGAACCAAGGGCCAATATTTTTCTTTTCACGTTATGAAAACATGTTCGGACAGTTGTTTGTTCAACCAAACGAAACAATATTTGGTTATTACGCAATGGGTTGCTTGTCATCCAAAAACGGTAGTAAGGCATCTGGCCACGTGAGGTGGGTGCAGTGATTAGAAATAGCAACTCCCCGGTCTCGCACCGTAGTACGTAAGAACCCAAATATCACGGATATATTCAGTTAAAAGCCAAATTCATCTACTCAGTTTTGGGTTATACATCTGCAATCGTGTTTCACGGATGAATGTCAAAATGTCCGATGATTAGAGTCAGCGGGAAAAGAATGTATCGTTATATGATTCACACTCTGTGTACAATCTGGGGGAATTCATGCTTGAAATCAAATATCTTCAATACAGCTTGGGGAGAATTACCACGTAAACGTTTTCCCGTTTAGCTTAAGCACAAAGTGCTTCGGAATAGAGATTTCTTTCGATGGATTTCACACCAAAATTAAATTTTGAAGGTTCGTTGTTCGTGAGTGATAATCAACCATAAGTGTGTACAGTCATGTCTCATCGGACAATCACATATATGTGATGGAATCCTTTCAGAGAAACCAAAACTATTTGCTAGAGGTGTGCATGAGAATGTCTTGAGTTCGTGAGGCAGGTTTCTCCAAATCAAACACCGAAAAACTTTTGTGCAAAACAGATCTACGCACGCCACCGCGTTTTCTGCACTCGTCCACAAAAGTACCAAGTATTTTATACTTTTCCGTAGTTTTTCTAGCGATCTACGGTTGTCCTAGGCAGTTATCAGAATGGCTTACTGATTGCTTCCCTCAGAGAACTCGACGAACCGTCGAAAACAAAATAAGTTCAAATCATTGGAGCGGATCTTTCGAGTGAAGTCCTTTACCCGTATTTATTCAAGTATTTATCGAATACGTTGTAATATATATATATATATATATATATATTCAACGTCGAATAGTAATTTTTCGGCGAACGCATCTAATTTTCCATCAGAACAAATTCGGTTCTGTCTGTCTTTTACAATTCTCAAACAGCCTGGACAAACGAATGGGCTAATCCAAGCTTGCCGCCGTAAAAATTGATTCAGCCATTCGCACAAGGTGGTGACCGTTGACCGTGTAGCTCAGGGGTAAGGGTTTGAAGTCTTAACCCGAAAGTTCGCGGCTTGAGTTCGGACAGGAACACAAAAAGTAGGCATTGCTGAAGAGTCTCAAACAGGACGAAACAACTGTCCAGTGCTCTTTGTCGGTTATCATAAACATTCCGATCGCATGTCAAAGCCTGGGCAACGTTCAAAAAGTTTTCTCAACTTCCGGTATCTCTCTCCATTCTTCGACAGGTGTGTTTACTCTATCGCGTTCTCCTCTCCCAGTTGATCCGTTGCCGGTCATCTCGGAACCGGTATCTCTTGTTAAACCGTATCAAATACCAGAGTGTTTCTTTATCGATTGTACTGTTCACCGGACTTCCAGCATACCTGGTTCCTGAAATTGACTATTTTTTCCTCTATTGAGTACATTGTGACTAAAATGTAGGCTTTACGCGGACCGAATTCATAATTACGATTACAATTACCAAGTCTATTCATACTGAAAGTGAGTTGGTTTAGAGTGGGTAGTATTGAGGGCAGAGGGAGACGGAATTTTGTCTCCACTGGTGCGTGGTACCAGGAGCGTTAAATACAGAACATCCGTGAAAAAAATCAAATACAAATTGATTTATTACTGGAAAAATCCAAAAACACTCAGTTTGGGTAGGAATAAATTGTAACAAACAAAACAGCGGATAATTTCGAAATATTACCAAAAATAACTAATCGGTAAGGTTTACCGTGTTCGTGTAATCTATTTCTCAACTATCAGTAATGATAATAACTATATGAATAAATCTATCAGAGAAACCATTAAAAGAATGCATCATTTGGATCCTCAAATAGAAGTAGGAACGAGTTTTATCCCTCGCGAGAATTCACCACAACACTCATCTGACATCATCTCCGAAATCGAAACGGGGAGCATTATTTGATATTGCGCGGGCTCTGAAAATGAGTTACATCATATTTGTAAACCAGTTAGCGGTTTTGTAAAACTACTGACTTGTAGACTTGTCATAAAACCTATTCCAAACGAACCAGAGACAGAAGCTGCATAATTAATAAATTTGATACAGCTCAGTTGCAACTAACTTCCTCAATCTTTAAACTCCGTGAAATTATTCGTTTTTGGTATCCCCAAAGAATTTTGTGCAAAAAATGCAGACAGATTGAATCCATCCCGAACAGCATATACGAGGATGATCTACTTCTGAAGAATAAATGTAGTACAAAGGAGAGATTAGTCCCATTGAGGATCTGTTTGTACTGTCCCATTTTCGGAGTAAATAGTCAACGGTCCCGTTAACAGCTTTTGGTAAGTGCGCAAGGCGTTGGCGTGGATGTTTGTGATCTCGGTGAATCAGCATTTCCCGCAATGTTCCGAATTGCCTGCTCGTTCTATTTTCCAAAAAGGAATCAACAAAGTGGTCTTAGCACGGGTTATAATTGTATTGGTTTTCCGCTCAGATTGGTAAATATGCGCACACCTTTTTCATCGACGGTATCAACTGAGAAAAATCATCGCATGCAGGAAATGTGCAACGCCAATTTGAGACAAACTCCATCCCCGAGTTTCTTGGAATGATAGTTACAAGATGTAACACTGGAATTTATTCAGTTTTTTTAAAATATACATATATATATAGGGTGATGCAATAACATGGAAAATTATTAATCCTTAAATAAATTCCAACCCCTTAGTTACTGCTAGATCTATATTCAAGGGTCGCACAAGAGAACAAAGTTCAATGTTATAAGTGATTTCTGCCATTAGTGGCATGGTGATCGCTAGAACAACCTGTATTATTTAAAACAAACGAATAAAGTTGAAACTTTATCGTAAATTACGGTGTTTTGATTTGACTAGACGGAATGGCGCACTCACCGCAAGTAACTGAAACACAGTGGATATACATTAACAAACTCACTCGACTGTATGCACACAGGGATAAAAGGTGACCAAAAATTTGAATAAAATCAGTTTGCTCCGCTCTGATTAAGGTACCTCAACATGAACTTCATGACGGGAAAGGAATGACTGGAAAGCATATGATGGAACGCATGACTTGAAAACGGTTAAGAGCATAGAAAAATACCTTTGTCCAGGTATGGGCCATAGACATGGTATTGTGGTTCACAACCTGTTCTGGCGAACATAACTATCCACAACTAACAATGATTGTATAGAGACTATTGATCTGCGGACCAATCGGGGATTTTTCGAATAACGTAACGTTTTGCCTCCATTTGGATTCATTCATTCCATCATAACTTCTGACTGCATAGTTAACATTTACTTACATTAAAATGCATCAAAAAAACGAACAAAAGCGTTATCGACTATTGTTTGGTCATATGATTGGACGGTAGTGTCGTTAGTGTTAAAGTAGGAATTAACTTATTGATCTTTTATCTTTTGTTTTAATTCTTTTCATTCACATCTTATGATTTATTTTTCTTTCGGAAAGGGAGAAACAGCCAATCAAAAGAATGCTATACTTCACATAGAGATTGGGGAATGTCAGGCGTGCAAGGTAGAATTCGAACAAACATCCCCCAAGGCGTAAATCTGGTAACCTTTATCATTTGATCACTTAAAGTAACCAAATGTAATTAGTTAGTTAGTTGTTCAACAAGGTTGAGACCCTTTTCGTGTATCAAATCTGTAAAATAAAAGTCTTTGGATAAGTTCTATCCACTTAATTCTCAGAGTTTTTTGCCATGTGCACCACACGTAACTGCACAGTTTGGAACCAATCGATTGTTATATATAAATGGCCTCTATAGAGCAGTTCAGTGAACTGCTGTAATAAACGACTCTCATCGATGACAATAATGCTCTCTGGTAGAGTACACAGAGACACCAGCAAAACATTACACATGCTGTGGCTAAACAAGTAAATTATATCCCCCGGTAAGATCTAACCACCTCAGGAGGCACTGATGTATTTTTCCGGAACTCCTGTCACAACCATTTCCGATCTTACTTAGTTAGACGAAGAAAATCGCCGAGTTCAGGAGACTAAACTTCAAACTCGAAAATTATTCCACGGACGATCAGTTCTGTGAAACACGGACCATGCTGAAACTACAACAGTCAGCATCCATACCCCATACTCGAGGCTAATTTGATTATCTCCTGAATATTCATCTGATTGTCACTGGTGTCATTGTTTTTATTTCACTTGGTGGTGATTAACTAAAACTATAAATTCATAAAACTTTTCCTCTGCCATTTTGTTGCAAAGGGAAGGTAGTTGTAAATGTTTTTTTCTACTGACGTGGCATTTACCTAACATCTGAACAACTGAGCCCATCAGATGCGCACAAGAAACAAGTCAGTATGGAGTTATGGAGAACAAATATGCATACAGCTAACAGTGAACGAAGTGAATCTAAAAACGCATGATAGTTTTATTCAAGAACAAGCCAATGAATAAATTGTAACGATCAGTTGAAAAGCGGTTTTCGGTGGATCGAAAACAGACTCATTGTTTTCCGGCGATTAATTTCCAGTTGTTCAACTTTGACTACGAGTTGTCCCAACACTTCCCGGGAATTCATAAGGCGTTAACTTCCTAGGTTATTTATTACCTCGGTTATCTAATTTGATCTGGATGATTTCTCATCTGGTCTGGATAGTATACTTCACATCTCAGCAAAACATGCTTCTTCCTTGTCGGCAACATGGGTTTCCTTTTTCCAACCCACGCACACACAGACATATATCTCTGGTTCAGATATACTAAGGGAATGTTTCTTACTTATCAGACCCGATTGATCTCAGAGCGCAATCGCGAAATCAGCATTTAGACAGTAGTTCCATATATCTGCTAGAAAATTGAACACTCATATTTGCAGTATTCCAGATAGAGTTATTGATCCCACTGCTACAACTACATTTCTTCCGTATTGATTTCAATACCGATGATCATACTCCACACCTTACAGAGTGAACATCTCATAAGTATTCAACAGGAGGCGTTAGTTGCTGAGTTAAATCCCTTGCGTCCAGTCATGGCATTCAATTATGCTGTGTTTCCTTCCGTACAGTTCTCCATTATGCGTTTACTACAAATAATGGTGATGTATGCATTATCTGCTTCAGGTCGGTATATATATATATATATATAATCAGCTACATTGTGATCACGTGGGTAATGTGCTTACGTTTTCTCTGTGGATTCCCGGTGTTTATCATCATATGGACCATGTAGATTCGCTCGGTTGGTGATATCCATTCAGATTGACATAGTTGTACAGTGTGATTCATGGCTTTTTGGTTCAATTTTCCTTTACTTTGTGCACTCCTATTGTCTTGTAAAAGTCTTGGAGCTAACAGACCTGTTGAATTGTTATCTGATGCGACTGAATTTGAATGCTCGCATTATACTCTCATTCTTTTCCACTTGGATCGGACTCGTTTTGGGTTCGCATTAATGCTAAGTCTATCACCCCTGACAGTTGTAGGCATTCGGTTTGAACTGTATACCCCGCAATTGAAGTCAATCGAGAAACGCTTGATGGAACGCAGTGTTCCTTCTTTTTCGAGTCGTAAAACGGCAACATGTAAAAAGCGTGAGGAAAGAAATGTAAGGCATCTTTGTGCTGTAGACCCTTCGTTTATGTCTCCAGTTCATATGCTCTCGGCTTCATTTAGGTCAGGAAAATTATTATATTCTTAAACTCAAGAAAACCAACTATTGAGGTATCAAATTAGTTTTGGGCTGCTGACACAAGTGGAACCGGAATATTTTATTGGGATATCACGTACGCGCATACACCCGCAAGCACACATCACTCCGCACTATTTTATGCATTCTGTTGTGTCTTCCTCATGATTAATAGAGCATACTTAAAGCATCTGTTGCGAACCTAAAGGGACGGAATATTCGGGAAAATGATGAAGACACAAAGCCATCGCAAGTGTGAGAATCAACAGAAACGCTAATATCAGCAGATTATGGTTAACTGGCCTCAATACTGTTACATATAGCACTGGTGTTCTTATTTCGCTCTAACTCTCCTCCAAATGTTCCGGTCCTTCGACTGGAAATCTGAACATTGGCGGTGTTCAATGTTAACACCAAAACGTTTATATCAAAATTTCACATCAAATGAATTGTTTTTTCTGCAACCGTAGTCCGACAAGCTAAAACAATACCAGGATGACAGCTAGTGAATTTTCACGTTCCAAGGATGATTTGTTTAGCAGCTCGCACAGAAATGTGGCCACAAGCCGCTAATTTTACGGAGTTATGTGAACCTTATATTAACAAAACCGAACATCAAGAACAAGGTCTTCACATTCGTGAAAACAATGATAGCTGTGAAACTTACAGGTGTTTCGCCCCGATAGGGAAAGAAAAACCTATTCAGGAAGGTGTGGAAATTTACGACAATCCGTACCTGGTGGAGCGAGGAAAGAGTTTTGACTTACGTGAAATAACCCGTTAACTGATTATCTGAATCAAGATTTACGATATTTAAAAAACGGATGTGTTGTTTTTG
>UZAN01040434.1:0-33764 GCA_900618425.1 Echinostoma caproni | reverse complement strand
GAAGCTATTCTAGGGCAAACGGGATTAGTAATTGCAAGGGCACTTTATGTGATACTGGTGCTGTTAGGCGGTTAAGATCAGCAAGTTATCACCATAGATTTAACTCCCCCCCCCCATCCCTCACTCACTCAGACACATAACGACCCCTTAGTCCGACCTGATGATCGGCTATTGCTCTATTCATTACAACTGTTCTCACCAGCATACATTTATATAAAAGGAAGTCCAAGAATCAAAGAAATAATTTATTCATCGCATAAACAATTTACCATGAACAGAACATCCACAAACAGCATAAAACAGTTATCTTATTCATCATTCATTTTGTATTTTGGGAGATGATTTAATTATTAAGCAGAAACTTCATTTGTATTTCAAGAAGTCAAGTTGAGACAGCCGAGCGCAAAATAACCATTTTACGAATTTGATGCGTGTAAATTCAGCAGGCGGATTTTTAGTCTTTCTATAACCCACAAAAGCGAACACAGAATCATCGCAGTGAGTTTTAGAGATTGCTGTCTGAATAAAAATTCCCTGAGATGCAAATGGAGCTCGTATTGATTATTTTTACATCGGAAGTATAAATATAGAAATAACTTGATAAAGGACTAGTGTGTGCGCATAACTGATGAACGGTCGTGTGTTTCTTTGTTTTTTCCCCATCCTAGTACTACCTATTAAGATTAAATAATGAAACATATCTGAGAATGAAATTGATAATGTGTTTTAATTTCCATTAGTTTCATCAAACTTGCTGACTCGGGATCAGACGGTAATTTTTCACTCCCCGTTGTACATGCTGAATTGGGGTGCGAGTACCCGGATGTGAAAACCAATTTCAGAGAGTTGCCGGAGACCACAAAAGCATTAATAAAATCAAACCTTTGTTTGCTTTTAACACATATTATGGTCCACACATATTGTCACGTGCCAAAAGAAGTGCACTTCATTGCCTACTGGTAGTAAACTAGTGGCTAAATACAATACTGATCTATAATGTAAACCAATTTCACTCGATTCATTTCGTGTCGATTTATAAATTTTATGTTACAGTTGAATTTGATATAATGGCAACGGGTTCACTTCAATGTTCCCTCACCCCCCCCCCCCCCCCCCCCCCCCCCCCNCTTCCCAGTCCCCTCATCCCGAAGTACACAAAGGGATTGGAACAGTTCCCTTCAACCCTGGTATGGTGCTAAAATGCCCAGAAAGTAGCATCAGAAGAACACAATTGTTTAGATTATTATAACGAAAATTCAGTATCTTTTTTTGCACAAACTGAATGCACTTTGTTAGCAAAAATTGTGGGTTTTGGTCAGCTGAGTATCTGGCACAGTACAAGTATGCTGAGTAGAAATTTGATTTCAGCTATCTAACTACTTACGCAGAAACGTAGCGGCTAAGTCACCGTGATTGCTCTGATCCGTTTATTATAATATGCTTGAAAAAACTTGATAAAATAGAAATGGATTTTAACTTTTACTCACAAAGCAATTACGTCGTTGGTGGAACTTTGAATAATAAAAAACTGTTGACGCTGCTATATTCATCGAAGTTCGTAAACCTTGCCAGAAACTAAGGTACGATAAACTGGCTATTCTTTTTAAGTTGCTTCTGATAGACCTAGATTATAAGTGGCTCAATTGGTATCTACGTATTCTACAGTGCTGGCCGATTGTGATGCACAAAAATATTTGCTTGATGATCTAATGGAGTTTCATTATACTTATCAGGAAAACCACGGATATAAAGACTCTCCAAGGCTTGTTTATTATTATTTGGAAAAAAATTACTTGGCATGTGAAATTTTTTAGCGCCCCAGCGAACCCTGATCTACCCACCTGCTGCCCCCGCACGCCGCAGCCACATCCAATTTTTGCAGCTAAGCATCCCGTGTACACACTTTGCACAATTTTAATCGTCAAGACAGCAAAATGATTCATGGCTCATGAGAAATCAGGTGAGCCGATAAGAAACCACCAAAGGTTCCGGAAAATCTGTGGAATATGCTGGAATGTGCGAGTCTTTTATTGGACCTCGAATACCACTTTTGAGTTATCCATGTTGGTAGCTTATAGTTGGAGGTTCGCGGTCGGAGAGATGGAACGGAAGTTGAAATCGGTCCTTTCGCGAGACGTGACACTAACTGACCAGAAGTACGCACATACTACATAAACTTATTGCAAATCTGCATGGACAATGCGCTTCCGATTCACTTTCATAATCGCCGTTTCCTACATTTTGATCACTTCAACAGGTGAAAACATTTTTTGGCTAAACTGTAGACAGAAATAACTGAAAATGTAACTACAATGCTATACAGTACAATGGAATTGTCTGTGTTGTCTAATCTTTAACACCAGAATAATCAAAACATCATTCTTTACAACAAACATGATGCTTTTTAGTTCGATTACTTTGAATGTGCTGGTGATGTTTTGCATGAATATGGCAGTACGCATGGATATGGTAACTAGTTGAACAAAATCCAAGACGGAAAAGGAGACTGTGGCCACTTTTAACCGCAGCTTGGTAAAGTGCATACATATCATTTCGCAGGGAGTTGATTCGGAGAAGTAAGAAGAATAAAACAGCGGTAGCACACTTTTCCCTCATAAAGACAATAAAGAGTTACCGGTGAAGTATCTGATAACAATGTCCCAATAAGTGAAGATAATTGCATGCTTGCAAAACACATATGCAGCCTTCAATGGTGCTCATTTAGAACAAGTACACCGCGGTGTCAATAGTATCAGAACATTCTTAAGAGCAATATCCCATTATATGTTTCAAGAAGATAAATAATGACGGTTTGGGAGAACAAATTGGTCAGTATGGTTTTGAACAAATGGATAGCCTTTGTAGAAAAGAAACAGAGATAATTGCTCCATGCAATACTCAACTACTTTAAAAATGTTTTCTGAAGATCTAAGCACCAAAAAATAAGCGAGTTAAACATGAGTGGATAAGGAAACAAAAATCATGTGCCATCAGCCTGAAGAAGGGTTCTGGGTCTCGAACCTTCTGCTGAATCAACCCAAGTAACGAATAACATAAGTTAGACAAAAGCATCAAGAATTTCACACACCCATTCGACCATATGCGCTTGATTTTATCCCATAAAAATATAACAATGAAACATTAAATTTTTTAGGGCAAAATGTCGCACTTCTTGCGTGGGGAAAACTACGATACACTTGCATCTTCACAAACACACTCATCTACGTTGTTACTGAAGTTACTGCACAATCAAGTTGACTGCCGCCCAATCGTTTAGCTGCACACGAGCTTGTTTTGCTCTATCATCGAAGATAAAGGGTATGAAGTGACAGAGAGCGGTTCAGCCCTCATTTGGAACGATGGATAAAGTTTACTAATAAAGACCTAACCAGTTCGAAACAACCGTACNTTCAAATTACCCAGTTCACGTTTCAGTTGCTCCGCATAAGAAGAAAATTATCAAGAAATCTGCGGTGATTTAAAGACTAATTGCAGTTCCATCTATGATTACCCTGGACTCGGCTAGTCAGTGAACCGCAGCACAACTGGCAATCGTTTTCCACTCAAAAGGACGTCACAGTATAGACATCAGTGTGCTTCGTGAGAGAACACCTGCCGCAAATACTGGTTGGACCCATGTTTAGGCAGGGAAATAAATTATTATGTCTGTGTTCAAGCACGAACTGCATAAAAACGGCTACTGACAAGACTGGGAAAAACAGTTTACCTTGCTAAAAACATTTCCAATGAACTATAAATGGCACCACCATATGCTGCAAAAAGATAAATTTCCCGGCTTTGCTAGGATTTGAAGGAGGGATTTGTCATTTGTGTCGTTTCCAAAAAGCATGCGGGAATGAAAAAGATATACTTGGACTACTGGCACCTGCTAAAAAACCTGGAACTCCACGAGGAAACAAAAAATAGCTGACTGTTATCCTATGGGGGACTAATCTCTGTGCCTACTATCACCATTGATACAGGTATCAATCCCCAAGGTCTGCATTTGGTTAAGCAAAAAGACCGCCGTTCATTTCCGATGAACATGGACCACTTGCACGAAAGCGAGAACACTATACATTCTCGCCGTTTCTGTAGAATTTTGGCACAGCTCAGCGCATAAACTGAAAATTTGCTTATTAAATAAGTGCTGCTTAGCACGAAAATTTTGATAAATTATCGCCACTCAATAATCTTGTTTTGTAGTTAACCACTTGATACACAAACATGGAAATGTCGGATGATCGAATGTTTGAATTCGCAAAACGTAACTGAAAATGGTCGATCCCAGTATGAAGCGTGACTCATTTTGAATAATCCCGAGGAACTAACTTGCCGGTGATTAGTAAGCTCTATCTCTAAATATGGCATCAATTACCTTCATAAATCCTTTAATTAGCCGTGGCTGTCGACAGCCTAAACGGTAAAAGATGTCCGTGAATTCAACGTCCCATATCCACTTCGAAACCTAAATACGCTGAGTAATCATTGTCAATCATGTCTACCAAGAGACACATGCACCATCTGGTCCATTTCACCTGACAGAAAGGTTGTTTCAACGATCATTCGCACTCCCCGGTTTTAAGTGCGATCGGTATCGGCATAATCAGTCTGAAATTCGTTTTGTTTGTGATTGTGTAAAAGAGTTTTACGTGATGCAAGTGCTTCAGTTTTTCCTTATTCGTCACCCGATTGTTACAACTATCTGATCTATTCGCGGTATGATCTTGAGTATCACTTTTCTCGTTAGTACAGATAGAAGACATTTTACAACACGTTAACACCCCTTTTACTCTGCTCAGTCACCACATCGTAAAACAGTCTGGTATTTACACAAGAAATTGCGATGGAAATCATTGTGATGACCGACAGAGAGCACTGAACAGCTGGTTCGTCCTGTTTAAAATCCGACATTAGTGTGTACTTTTTGTCAGGGTTCGATTCACAAACATTCGAGTCCAGGACTTTAAACCTTGACTCGTGAGCTACATGGTCAAGAGCGCCTGGTGCATGTGAACAATCGAATGGGCTGATCTAAACTCTATACAAGTACGTTTTGATAACTACAGTGGTTAAACGGATAGCAGACAGGGAAGGGAGAGATCAGAATCAGCGCCGTGGTAATTTGCGTCAGAAACTTCTGTGCACAAAAAAAAGGATTACATAACTTGATTATCATCTCTTCGTCGAAGGCTAAGAATCTTGGTTTTGTCAATGACAACGACTTAAACGACAAAAAAGGGTCAACGATTTGTTCAGTTGTCAGGATATGTTTTGCGATTGATTGCCATTTCCGGTTTTTCATTAGAAGAAAGTACGACATACTTTTCGACTTACACGTGTTACACCAACCCACATTACGTATAGTTTCCAAGTTCAGTGTAAACCAATAATTGGAGCTTTCTGAAACTACCGTTTATGTCTAGGCATCTAAGTTTCCTAAATAAATGGACTCCATTCACTTACTTCACATATCAGTAACTTGTACCACCTTTTTTCGTTTACTATATCTTTCCGAAGTCCTTTGGCGATTGAAGTGCAACAGAGAAAGACCGGATGGATCAGAATCGTTGAGATTGCACGTTCTGTGTATTTGTCTCTCTGATTCATTTGAATAATACCTCACAGGTCCGTATTTCCTCCAGAGCAGTTGAGGAGTCTTAGCCACATAAACAGGGTTAATTTGCCCCAGTAGTGTACCTATGTTTTTTTTGTAAGTCATTTAAAGTGCGTGCTTAGGCTTATTTACTGATATTCATGGTTTGCTAATTTTCTTTGATGATCTAATCACTATCCCATGATGCAATCATTTCACGGAATTATTAATATTTTCTAAAAAAATTGAATTCAACCCTGAACCTCGTTTGCAAGTCGACTTGTCATTTTCATTGTCCATACGCACATGTTTCCTTGGAGCCTTAACACAAACGCACTGCATCATCTACACAGAACTTGTCTTGCAGTGATCTTTGAGCACTTTGCTTTCTGAAACAGAGCTGGAAAATGGGTCTGCATATTGAGTCAACTGAGGACACTAGCATCTAACCAACACGGAATAATCTTTAAATTGCAGTATTGATTAATGTTCAGACTACGAAAATTTAAAATCACTGCCTGGATGCAAAGTTAAGCTGCTTGTCGCAAACAGTGCACAACAAGGTACAGTTGTGGACATAATTCGAGGAATAAATGTCAGATCCAGACAAGGGATGAGCGGTAAACTCCATGAAACCGTCCTTGTGTTTCCAAGACTATTCTATCCATTCATTCAGATACTGTTCATAGTTAAAATTCACAACCTCATGCTTGGCACGCGTATTTCTGCACAACGATGCTGTATCACCTAAATTACTATTTGGTTTACTCGTGAAAATGTGTTTATCATGCTGAGCCAACGCGTCGCTTGTCATACGGAAGTAATGAACAGTTGCTTGTTCCCCGTCAAGGATCGTCATTATTTCATAACCTCTGAGCCTAACGGTATTCGGAGCCGGGTTCTATATCCGACAACTCAACCATTCTGCCTATCTAGGCTGGCCCTCGGTGGTTTGCTACGTGCCAAAAACATCAAATCCGTCACTGTGGTTGAATTGATTGATCTCTATCAAATGTTGACTGACCCTCTGACACACAACTTCTCAGCATGGTTCTATTACGACCGAGAAAGATAGTTGCACCTTCTGAATATATATTTTTGATAAACAAAAGTCTAATCTATCAGACCGGTTAAAATAGCTGAATTATCGGATGCGGTTGTATCTGACTCAAGCAGTCACGTGTACCCAAAAACGCACGCACGTACGTCCTACTGGACGATGAATCGATCCCCCAGTTAACAGATATGCGCCAATCAGAGAATGAACACATCCACAGGCTGTACGGACATGAATGATCATTGAAATTGACTTGTCTTTCTGAGTAGACTCCCCTGTGCATTGTTCATCTACGACCGAATTTGCATTATGTTTGCTTATATGCTTAGTAATGGATGTAATACCGCATTTTCTGAAATGATCGTTCGCAGGCCTTAGCTGAGTACATAACCAAAATATGAAATGTGTGGTTCCCATTGTAATACAGCTTGTGTGTACAAAAATTGCTTCTTTATGCGAAACACAAAACTTTGATCTCATTCATCCCATTTATATGTGTATGTTAATAAACGAAAGGGAACGGTCGTCTCGGTGAATCTCGCGCTTTATCTCCTTCTTTTCTGTCACAAAAAACCTATTACGAGCTCAGACCTTTTCACCTTGAATTTATCTCCACGGCTAAGCGGGAATAGAACTCCTGTGGTAAGATCGAGAAGGCAACCGGAACACACCATTGGCCCTCAAATACAATGTCACACGTAAAGTCTGGTGAGTCAGATTGTAGAGCTGCTACACAGGGTCTATGAATCAAAGAGAACCTAAATCAAACATATTGTACCGTGATCCCAGTCATTGAATCTAATTCATACAATCTGTTGCTCCGCCAGAAGGGCTCCGTTGTTCCGCATTCCACGCATCTTACTTTGTCGTTCGTGTGAACACCTGCGTGGGCGTTTGAGTGTCGTAGAACCCCAGTTGACCAACATTTCAGACCTATCGGATCGATCGATGCATGATGACATTATATTAAAAACGATCGAGAATAAGAATAGAATCCAGTGTACACACACACAGACAAGCATACGCACACACAATCTAATCACATTTATGTTGTCATTCAACGGATGGCAGGGCGAGAAGTGACACCACTTTAGACCATTGACGTGGCAAGTCAGTGGTTGTGAACAGTGATATCTGTTGCACGTTTTGTTGTGAAATGCTTTGGGCGCCTAGTCAAATTACGAATGGTGATAATTCGAATGAAGTTTGTAAGCGTAAATGCGTGTGTGCATTCACTGATTGTTTAACCGATAGTGAATCTCATAGTGTGTACAGGTCGGACAAAACGTGGGTCGAAAAGCTAAGCAGCATTGCACAGTTGTTTCGATCTGGTTGAGTCCCAATGTTAAGATTCAGAGACTTGAATCGACTTAGATCTTCCACTAATCTCATGGTATGTGCTTTTGTTGATCACCAGGGTGATTCAGCCCAGCAGTGCAATTCAAACTTCCGTACCGTTCACCGGTTGGCTGGAAACAACTCAATGGCATAGGACGAATGAAAAAATCTTGGCTCACAGTGAACGTTGTGACTGCCAATACAGAACTAGTCCGAGTTAAATGCACAAACACCGACGAATTATGATGCGTCAGCAGATTATCGATTTTGTAAATAAAAGGATAACGGGGAAGGTACGGATGTAGTCATCATGCGTGTAATGCGACAGGAATTACGAAATTTGTGTTTGGCAGTACAAGGGGAGAGAGACATCCGGTCCACGCATACACACACAGAAAGCACGCTCTTCGATATTTGGACACTCATAAACGCTCATTAAAAATGAAACGACTCATATTCACTAGCTACCGTAAACATTCGGGGCGTGTTCACTGTAATCAGGGAGTCTCAGCGAATCAGTGTCAGTGGGTACGTGAATAATTGTATGATTCATCAATCACAAGCTAACACTGATCGTTGTTCGGACATTGGTTATACTCTCAGAGTAATATAACTTGGATACTCGGGATCTTCAAGTAATTTCAAATGGTGTCAGTCAAAGGGAAAGGTCTATGAAAAAGTTTGCATACTTAACTGGACATGGATGCTGAACATCCTCTTAGCTAATGTTTATGCTCTCGGGAGGAAAACAGAATTGCGTATTGTTTGGGAGATTCGAGATAATAATGAACAACCAGATGGCGGAGGCCGCCAATGAGTAGTGCGGAATTCGAGGACATCGGGTTAAATTTTCATCATTTCCTAACTGCCACTGTGATTTCTTCCAGTGATGTTCTGTAGATGTAAGTGTTTTTAGGTACAGAAAATCAGTCCTAAAAGTTGTGCAAATAACTCCCGTAGAAGGTAGTCCGAACCTGGACATTTTATAAGTATAGACTAAACACATCCCAGCGTGATTTCGAAAAGCACCGAACCATCAATCTAGGATGATGACGAAATACACAGCGTTGATTATTACTCACTACTCGAAATAGCTATAATGAACAATTGCCTGAGAAATACACTAGTTACTCACACCACCACTCCACACACATCTGAACTGTGCAATGACTTACAAAAGCAACTCAGTTTACATACCTAGTTGCCAATTAATGAGTTTCATATCATCTTCACGGGTTCCGTAAATACAAATAGACACAAGTTAACCCGTGGTCCGTTTTCTTCGTCTGTATAAGCGAATGGAACGATTAGTAGCACTGTGCGAACACACTTTTAGCTACTTACAAATGTATGACGACAAAAACGGCCTTTTTACATGCAATAATCCTTCTGCAAATCACGTTTCCCCGGTATTAAACCAAGTTGTCCCGGCACCAAGTGAATTTAGTCTGTGATCAAGCCGAATGAGACGTCAACCACGTGGTGTTCAAGTCTAGGAGAGGTACCTGGATGATCGTCACTGGGTGCGAACATTTATCAGCCCCTGGCTGAAGCTCAGGTGAAGGAACGAGGATGATGTTGTCACTTTAATCAGTTTCACCAGCCCGTCACCTGAATAATCACATTGCTTACCGACATCAAACGATCATGCTCGATCGATATATGCATCATTGTCAACCTCATTCACATCTGGTTTGTGTGCTACTTGCAGACTACAGTCCGTCTCTGTGATACCCTCCCCCACGGAAGTAACACGACAGTTGCTACCCTTCGACTACCAAGCAGATCATAACAATCACTTTGACCTAGTGTTCGAAAAGCGATCAAGCAGTATGCCTCAGCAACGCCACAACTGTGTGAAATCCTATATCAACTGGAGGCTTCCAAAGTAAGCTTTTTTCATAAATTTTCCGATCGCGGATTCTGAACACCATGTCTTATACCACAGCATTGATATCCTCCTATTAAGGTGGTTATCTGATAAATATGTACAAAACACAGGGATCAGAACGTGTTCTTATTGTAAGTAAGTGAGGCCGTTTTATTCTAATCTGCGACATCCAAACTCTCCTATTTCGAACTGGCTTCGACTAGTCTTCTTCCACAAGCAAGGCAGTAGAATAAGGAAATGTAACCGATGAATGTAGGCCACAGGTAATGAAAACATCAGACGTGGAAAACAGACGAATATCTCCTTCTCTATTGTTTCTTTTTACTTCATTTAATGAATCATTGAGAGTACAAACAGTTTCCAGGAAAGTGGAAGAGGTTAGTCATGAGGATTTTACGTGGATGAATGCACCAGTATGACTATTTACGTTATTTCGGTGATCCTAATAGCCGACTCAGAATGTTAAGTTAAGGATGGTGCTTTCGATTTGTATAGATAAAAGTATTGTTGAAAAATTGTGATGGGATAAAAAAGTACAAACTGCTGACGAGTTTCAATAAACGACAAATCAACTGTTGTCATGTTTCTAGCGCGTCTTTGAATGATATAGACTATGAAATACTTATCGGTTTAATTGATTTGGAACAAAAATAACCCCCGATTTCTCCGCTACATAAGTTATATTTCGCACAAGAACGATAAATACATTTACTTGTAAGAGATATTTATTTTAATTTTCACTGAAAACTGAAATTTTTAGGATGAGCCCCTTTGGTGAAACCAGGCGATTGTAAATTTCGTCCATGACAGCCTTGATGAAGTACTTTTATTTTTCAAGATTGTGCATATTTGCAAATGGTTTGTGTCCAAAGTATTCTGTAGTAGTGGACAATAGGCCTGAATAACTGGAAGTCGTTGTTACCAACGATGCTCTTTTCTTACGGGGAGTTTTGAGTTCCTTTATAACTGGACTTTTTGGACGCTTGCGAAGTGTATTGAATGAATTAGCAGACTATTACTTTAATGGTATGTGACGCCGCACGTCAGTAGTCGACTGCGCTTCATTCATTCAGGTCATTTTACGCACATCAAAGTCAGAAGTCGGAAGGGAATGCGAATCGATGGGACCGAATAGATCGCTGGCCATGGGACTCTAGCGTATAATACAAGCGTTCAAAAAGATATGTACCGGAAGCATTTACAGCATACAGGACACTTTTTCCGACTTCAACGAATGATGGATGTAAACGATAAAGCTTTTACCCGATTCCGAACTCTTTTATAAAAACCAGTGAGAACTTCATTGGGGAAAAATACCTATTTCCGTAGCTTCATTTTGTTGTAAGATTTTGTAACGTAAGTAGCCTAATAAGGATAACTTATTTCAACGGTATCAACCAAATGGTTATTGTGATCTATTTTGTTAGTCGAAGGGTAGAACATTTGGTGGTGCTATCATGTTGAGAACAGAGGAACGGAATATAATCTACAGGCGGCGCACTAGCTGAATGTGAATGGGGAGAAGGGTGACGTGCATGTCAATTTAGTATGTTCCTTTTGGGGTCGTTGGAACATGGGCAGGCATGAGAGTGAAAAACACATTTTATACATGCAGACTCCCACGTGTACAGGCAAGATAAGAGACTGAGAGATCTCACGGGTCTTGTGTGACTGGAGACTAATAAATATTTGTGCCGAATAGTGATCATCCAGATATCGCTATGAGGCTTGAATATCACGGGAACCTGGTAACTCTGGTCAGGTTCACGTCCTATATGGATACGTGAGTTTGATGGAGATCAACTTCAAATGATGTTGAAATAAATTGAAATGATAACTGGACATCTTGATTGGATACCGGAATAACCGGACGTGCAAAAGGTCGCACCTATCGTGGATTATCATGGTATCTTGTGCATGCATATGGCAGTTCTATCAGCAATGCAGTAACTGCTACTTCACATTTTTTTTGTCTGATGTCTCATAAATGACAATTTTTAATAAATCAATGATTTTTTATCTTAGAAACATGAATAATACAAAAGACTATTAAAATACAGAAATGGATGATGCTAACCAAAAAGCATAACTCCAAAAGCTCCAAAGTGATCTGATAAGGAAATGAATTCGCTCTTATGGATTTCTACCCAGCAAGTCAGCGAATTATTACTCCGAAGGACAGGAGTTCGAATCTCACCACCGCCGCGTGACTTCCCCTACTTTCTATGTTGCATGGTAGCCTTGTGATTGGCCGCTTCCTCCTTCCTGAGATTTGTATCATTATACGTTCAATAAAATGAAGTAAAATGCAAAAGATAAAATGAATGCAAGATAGTACTCTCACAGCGAAAGATCTGGTAGTTAAGTGATCAATAACAATTTTGACTCAGTTACCTCGAACTTTCTCAGTCAAACGTTAGTGTGTTTCTGCAATAGCCCTCCAGTTGTTTTAGTTATAAGGTACGAAGTCCGGAATTTTCGAGAGAATAGGAAGTAGACAACCAGCGACACCCCTGATCTTAGATCTCAGTCAGAACCACTCATAAGAAAGGAAAATGCGTGATATAAGAGAAGCGCGATAAATGCGAGGAGCTTCCAGCTGGTGTTCTTATCGATTATTTAGTTGATCTGTGGATGAGTAAATGATATGGCAATTCAGCATAATAAGGTTATGAAGTTATTTCTCGGATAACTATAAGGCATGGCATTTATCAAAAATAATGATGACAGAAAATGGGGATTGTGAGCCGCAATAAACACACTGGCAATACCCCTCCCCATGTGCGGTAGTTACAGTTGAGAAGACATATGATACTAATTTGAATAGGAAAATGTTCTAAATGGTTGGTTCTGGGCGNGGTTGGTTCTGGGCGGGGGGGGGGAGAGAGAATGAAAAAAAGAGCCTTCATCACGATAGTTATCGGCTGACTTTACTGTCGCTAATCTGAGCTTATGAAAGGGATTTGATGTTGGTCTATGTATATGTACGGTTACTCATTTCGATTGATGTGAACTTTTGTGAACTGGATCAGAACCGGGTTTATCGGAATTCAACAAGAGTAATTGTTCGGAAAATTGAGTATTATGAATTTATTTTTCCCAAAGTGGTGGCAAAAGACACGTGCGGAGCAAAGAAAACACGAACTGGAAAGCTATGAAGCACTGCAGAGCTGTTTGGACCCAACTAAGGATTCAACCCATGACCTTACAGATGGAAATCGAGCGCACTATTCACTTGACCAGCGAGCAGCTGCTAGACATTTGACATTTTCGTTCAACATATTATAGCTCAACCGCGCTTTGGTATCCGAAAGCTGGAAAACTGATGAACGTAGATCATTCTCTAATTACCGCTAGTTCATCGTCATTCGATTGCACTTGCACCAACATATATGGCCANCCCCCCCCCCCCCACCTCTTAAGCGTACTCCCAAAGAGCAGTTACCTAACCCCAAGCAATCACGTTGTGTGGGTTCCGACTGACTTCACTACTGTTGTTATAGCTCCACAAGCCGGTGCCTGGTCGAGGATAGATGTTTACCACACATTGCAGTGATGATGTAAATAATTAGGCACACATATAACAGATGAAACATATCATCACAATCCCCGGCAGCAAACAGGGTAATAAATGGAGCCGTCCATAGTTATTCTTGGAAGCAGGGCAATCGGTCCTCAGTGGTCTTGTTATTTTTTGACGGTTGAAAGAAAACGCCAACCGCAATATTGTGCATACTGTTCACAAATATGAGTAGTACCTCAAATCACTGTAACAGCCTTTCGAACGAAAATAAGCACAGAACCGCTTACCTACTCACCAACAGAGACGCCATTTAGCCCTGTACTACGAGACGGCTTGCAGGTCCTTCTTTTACGACGGGTACCAAATACTGTACTTGGATAGGGTTGTGTGAACATTGTTAGCCACCCAGATGTTTTACAGAAGTCGTTAGAATCATTAGACGAACAGTGTACGGCGGTATTCAGAAATGTGGTGCATAATGGTTTTCCGGCTTCATTGTTTCAACAATCAGCTATCGCAAATGCATTTCTTGCGTTTAATCTCATCCGTTGTAAAGCTACTAAGTCTACCCAATTATTTACATTGCAACTTTCACACGAAAACAAGTGAACCCATCGGCCACTGCAAGTCTCCTTGGAGCGATGAATGAGAAACACATTCTTCATCCTTGTTTATATAATAAATATTCTTTATCTGTGCAGGACTGGATTACGTAATGAGAAGTAAGTTCACGTATCGGTGGGAAAAGAGGCCAGCAGCAATATTATTTAGCAGTAGGAACTTCTGGTGCTAGCCAGGTGCAGCAAAATTGGTTTCAGAAACTGTCAACAACGAGGAAGAAGTGACTGTGTTTTGGTGAAGAATTTAAAATGTCTAACAAATTTGCACCAGAACCGTGAGGGGGAAATCGTACCCGAAATTTAAACCTTAGAAATGGGACCGGTTGTGTGCAGGAGACACTAATGTCAGACTTAATTAACAAAGGATTTCTTTTTATTACAGGAACCAAACGATGCCGGAAGCTAACCTTTATGAATATTCTTCCCAAAAGCGAACCAAGTCGGCAGGTCACGACAGTTTCGCTTTAAGAAGTGAGCACTGTATTAAAACTATTTGTTCTAGAGCCCGTAAAGTTCATCACCTCAACATTCTCTACTCGCTAAGATGAACGGATAACGTCAGAGTCCACTGTTGTTTCCGCAAACGGTCAGTCGATAGTCGTCAGAACACCAATGGAACCCAAGCAATATCCGGAGGCATCGAACTGATCTCCACAGGCTCCTCAACAAACAAAACTGAAATATCGCAGCTTCCCAACGCAAGCTATGGCCAGTGAACGTTCCGCCACTCGTTTTTTCGCTTTAAACACCAGTATTGTGTTTTGGCTAACAACAATCCTGCATTGAGTAGCTTAAAAATACGAAATGAAAATGAACTGTGCTTATTTGGATGTGTTAGTTCTGTTCACAGAATAAGAAGTAAAGATACGACCTTGAACACATAAACATGAGTGTTTACTATTTTACACAGAACATATCAGCGCTTCTCAAAGCACCAACACAGACGCACTCACCCAACGTCTCCCTGGTCGATAATACTGCATTGCCCATATCGTTTCCAAACTGATTAATCCGGTCAGACAGAGGAATAAAAGTAGCCGCTTCAGTAAAATTAGATTCCCGGTCAGGTTCGAGTAGTAACCTGTGGATAACATGATCTGTGGTCTACTGCGGACCAACGCGCCCAATCGAGCACGTAACCCGTTAGGACAGCTGTGTGAGAAACTTTGAACGTCAGACTCAAAACGAGCCAACGTGGTGATCCCTTAACCATGACCAATGGCGATGCACCTACCCGATTTGTGCACACCCTGGAAGTCACGCGATCCGAGGCAGGTGACCGGTGCCGTGTTGCCTCGTTGTTCCATCTATTGAAAACGAACCAGTAAGATGTGGGCAAGCGACAATGACCAATCAGCCATTCCGTTTCGCGTGTGGCCATTTGTCATTGGCCAATGTGAACCGTGTCCGGATGATCGCGTCCTCTATCGACGTTGGCTGAAAGCTGGGTCAAAGGAGGCGAGGAAGCACACATAGGATGTTGACGTGGATCCGCCAGCGTATGACATTGGACGGGTTGTGTGCAGTCGCAGAATGTGTTCAGTGTTTGTTCTGACCATCAAAAGGAGGCGGCACACCTGTGCATTCCATCCATCTTACATAGTTCGTTCACATCGGTTTAGCTATGCCTAAGTCAGTTAAATCATTCGACCCAAACATATTTCAAACGGACTATATTGGAGAGTGACTACTGTCTTCTGTTCAATCCGAACGTCAGTTCGAACTAAATAGGCAATAGCAGATCAACTGTTGAGATGAAGTAACCTATGCTTCAGTTGGGGATCGAAAGACCAAATAAAGTTAGAATGACCGTTCGTTCAACAGATGTTGTGCCTGTTTGTACTCCCATCCAAATCACGTGGTCATTGATACATTATGCATAGTCAAAGAGTGTACGAGTAAATATGATTGCAGTATTCAGAGTATGTTCCCTTGTATTCTTTGTATCACAATATAACCCGATGCAAGCAATCTTCACGAAGAGAACTGATTGCAATCCTACTCATATGAGAAATTTAAACGGTGGTGGTGGGGTTTGACTACACCACCTCCAAATCAGTACAGTGAAACTAATTATCAGACAGTCCGGCTTAGAATCAAGATTATCCTGGGTTCGATCGTGATTTTTATTTGTCAATAAGTTTGATACAAGCACTAGCAATATCAACGAATTATTAATCAGAACAGTGTTATGTGTCGTTTCACTTGCAGTTCAACACTAATGAGTACGGAGACCCTGAATGGTGTCACAACACTTTCTTGGATGCCCGGTCTGGTTTATGATTCCAACCTCCGGCAGACTATTGTTGGTCATTGAACTAAGTGCACAATAAACAAATGTGATCCTACCAGAAAATGTTACAAGATGGAAAAACATCACTTTGAAGAGTTGACTCTTTTGATCTATACCTTTTCCACTTCAAATGAAGCCGTTGTAGCTTCAAGCGAATCCAACCGATAGCATTCTTCCAGGAACACAACAAAGTGATTGTACCTACTGCCGTCACACGTCACCGATTGCACCGGATCTATCAAAACCCCGTCCATTGGAAGTGAACTGATTTCTCCATAGATAAACAAAAGTACTTTTTAAGTGAGTTGCCGATCGACGATGAAAGTTTCAATGGAGTAGAGTTTGGTTGTTCGTCCAAAACTCCCGACCAAGCCGGGTACTTTATGTCCTTAATCGTTGATCGTGTGAACTGCAGACCTTCGTTCCTCAGTTTGACCAGATATTTTATCTCAAAAGAAAAGATTATATCGCATTCCTGCGCGATTTATGTCTAGGATGATTTTGCTGCATCTCAACATGATACATACTGCTTTAGTATGGCAACACAGGAAAGTAAAATACATTAAAACAAACAAAACATAAAATGGGAAGGGGTAAAAGGATCATGTCACACACACACGGCGGTCGCAGGGGGGGGGTGATTTCATTGGTTGATAGCAATCAATTCAGTAAACCTTAGCAGTCTTGCCATTCGTGATTTGTAAACAATCCGAAACACCGTGCTTCGGTCCATCTAGTGTTGTGTCATCAGAAGATGTCGAGCTATGGCTCATTTTATCATCCACGTTGCATCTTTTCACAACCTGATTACATCTGTGCGATCCTTTTAGTTCAATGAATGGGATGTGTGGTGGTACAAACGAGAAAGCTTTGTCTCGGGTGCTTCAACCGGGGGGGGGGGGGGGGGGGGGGGGGGGAGGCGGAGGGAGTAGCAATCCAACCCTACCCCACCGAAACTTTCGTCGTCGATCGGCAACTCACTTAAAAAGTACTTTTGTTTATCTATGGAGAAATCAGTTCACTTCCAATGGACGGGGTTTTGATAGATCCGGTGCAATCGGTGACGTGTGACGGCAGTAGGTACAATCACTTTGTTGTGTTCCTGGAAGAATGCTATCGGTTGGACGCGATAAGTGATGATGAAATCCGAATTAACATCCGTTCGATGTTCAGGTTGGATCAAGTGTGCAACAATCGAACTGGAAATAACTCCGATTCCTCCGTGTCTAAGCCACATGGGTTGATGCTCCTTGATACGTTTAGGTAGCTGTCTTGTCGTACGACCTACGTAAGTTGCACCACAGGTGGATTTGAATTGGTAGATGAGCATTGGCGAGGTCATCCGATGTCAGAACAGGGATAGATTGCCTATCTTGACCATCTTTCTAACTCATGAAGCACAAAACTGATTGAGCTTAGGCTTGGAGAGTACATTTGCAAAGCCGTACAGTCCAATGGCCTATCACAGCTCCACACAGCAAAGAAAGTCATCACGTCAGTGCACTCGATTCCCATTCGCCCATTCTTTGCAGTTATCAAACAAACGGAAATCATCACCCCAGGGGTGTAAATGGCAAGGCAAATTAGGTGTCTTCCAAATAAACCATTAGTACAGATTGTAAGAAAAAGAAACAGGAGCGGACAAGCTCGGCTGCAATGATTCTACTACTGGGTAATACATCACAATTTATATCGAACTGTTTAGTGGGGAGTAAAAATCATGAAAAATTGGGAAAAAATCAACATTTCAGATCCATGATTGGATGTTGATCACACTTTTGTCATCACACATACACATTACTTCGGGTCAGCATTTGGTGTGGGTGGGTCATGTCTGTTGTTGGCCATGGAAGACCAAGTGTTCTTACAAATTGTTTTTTGGAGCTTAGGAGAAGGAGTGATGTAGAAAATGATGCAAATGTAGATGTTGATATAGAAAAACATATTTGAGATAGCATATAAATAGTTATTGCTAGTTAGTTTACTTCATTTAACGTGTTAATCTCTCTGTTTTTCTCTAACTCAGAGCGAACAGACAAAGTGGTACCACTGACCAAAGCAGCAGAATATCAGAGATTTTCAAATTCTAACCCGACTCTACAAAACGAATTTAATCCTTCCCTAAAAGATCATGTGCGGAAAGTATTCTTTTAGAAACCACCGGTCCGTCATGTGTAGTTTATAAATAAGTGTGTTACACGAAACCTATTTCTAAACAGATGCTTGAGTGATTCACACAGTTTATTTGACGAGTATTTTTCTTCTTGAAAAGTTCAGTAACACAGTGTCTGTCATTTTCTGTTAGCACCACCTACATCCGACAAACTTGATAATTGAATGCTTTATCACGTGGTCATAAAAACGGTCTCGCTGCCTTCATCAAAATGTGGGATGTGGGAACACATGTTTCGGAGATATGCATTTCCAACCTGTGCATCCAGATATATTGAAGACACTAATGTGAGTAGGCTAACTGATTCGAACCATGCAAAAAATCAATCCACACAATAGTGAAAAAGACATACAGAAAGGCTGGCTATATCAAGTGAATTATTTCATAGGAGGCGACAGTTTGCTCAATCCTTCAGTTGCATAAGAGATGAATAATCGCAATTACGCCATTCCGACCGTCGCCTTGGAAGTTTAAATGCCTAAACAGTATTTTCATAAGCATAGACGATTGACAATTCTTGAGATCGTTTCCAGTAAAAAAAAGATCAAACTGCAGCTGAGTTGTTACGAGTAACTGTAAAAGCTGAATTTCCCCCATGTCGAGTGCTTAACCTCTACTAGGTAACCGCCAATCTAACTCGAGCTGACTCCAGAATGTTTGTGTCTAACTCATCCTAGTTCATATCCCTTGATCTGATTAGACCGTGAGCTGACGAGAGCCGATCCGGATGAAACGTGTGAGTGATCCAGTGAACCGAGTCTATCCAGCACAATTTCAAAGTCCGAATAAAAGAATGTGGCGTTGATTCGTTGATCGAACATAGAATGGTCATTCACGCAGTTATTCTTTATTCGTCCAGAATAAATTCACAGAAAACATTTTTTGCTATCTCTCTCGCTCGCTTGTGCCTGGATGCACCGGTTCTATTTTGAAAAAAGACAGCTATTCTTGTTCACTATGTTACTGGCCATTGTCAGACTATTTTCAGTTTCGTCGATTTTCTACTTTTCCGGGTAGATTGGAGGTCATTTTGGAAATTGTTTTGTGTAAACCCATTTTAATAGCCGAAATTCATCACACATCTAGGTCTCGTAGAACGGTGAAGACAATTTTGTTTTCAGAACGGAGGATTTAACATACAGTGACTTTTCTATCGTCCAGAAGTGTAGCCGAGTAGAATTTTTTTCGTCATAACACAGGTCATCTATACAACATGTATTAGAAAATTGTCCAATGCATTCCAATGGCTTTTATCTCGCTAAATCCTAAGATGTGTTGTCCATTTCGATCTACGTCAAAAAATACCAGTGCCAAAATACCGCGCAATAAAAGCGCGCACAAAATCACCAACATCTCTATTTGCACAGTTCATCCCATCTCACCTCCTTGTAATTATTATTGTTTCCATTTACGCGGATTTTTTCAACAAGTTTGGCTTCCAAAATCGTCTGAGACCAGATCAATGTGGTGTATATTTACAAGATAACCTTTACACCATAAATATATGTTCACCTTCAAACATTTATTCATGCACATCGTTTCCTGTGTGTGTGTGTATGCGTGTGTATGTATGTGTATGTACGTGCGCGCAGACGGAGGGTATTGATTTATGATTTCATTTTGGATAGAGCTCTCGTCATTTTCTGGTTCTGCCGTTTGAACTAGCGAGACATTATTCGTTCGCCCAGTTATGCATTCTAAAATGTATGTAACCGAAATATGGCCGAGAAGATAAGAGAGTCATTCTAAGTCTTCATTCGAGTAGAAGAAACATTTTAGGAAGAAACTGAATTTCACGCACGAAAAGTTTAGATTTGGGTCTGGTTTACATGCCTGATTATGTACAATATTGCATGAACCATGTTTGGGTTTTCCTTTGGCAATGTTTTACAAATGTGTCGAAAAACAAAAACCCAGTCGTCCACGTATTTGGAAGTTCCTGAAACGTGCAACGATTTATTTTTTTGAGGGATGTTGCAATCCTTTCGAGAAGAATTCAAACAGTAGAATCAATCCTCGTTTTCGTTTCCACTCTGGAGTGACCATTGTCGGGACATTGCGGATACTTTTCGTCGCGTAGAAATGTTCGCTCGTGGGTGGGGCATTCAGATAAAAAGGTAAAACAAGATTCAAGCACGAATAAAACTTTCAGCATCCACCTTTGAGATGATTTCCATGATGTCGTTCGCATGCATCTGGTTTCGACTAAGAAAAGAACTTTAAATTGTCATGTAATTTATCCGAAAAGATACCGTGGCTAGGGTTTGCCTATACATTTCCCTGGAATCTTTTCCTAATAGTTGCATCACTTTTCCAGACTTAGGTCTTTGTGACTTTCTTAAACTTTCCGTTTTTCGATCCTAATTTGTTTTGACCTCGGTCCTCTTTTCCGCAATCTCCACCCGCCCAAGTGGAATGCAATTATCTACGCGGAGAATCCATACTTGGGCAAGTTATCAACGCTTACTTGGTTCAGGTATCTGTTCCTCGTTGATCATTCCAACAGGGCTCATAAGTGACAGCACATTTATCTATCAAATTATGCAGGTTGCAGTTTCCTGGATAGACCAGGAAAACCTTATTCCTAGGAGCATACATTTGCAGTACGCACGGATAAAGTTTGTTTGTCTCAAGTAATTGAGCGTGCACAGTAACACATCATATGAATGATTGCGTAATATCCGCTAGAACTTTAAAGGATATCAGCGGCCTTCTGGGGGACTCTTAGATGACATCCAGTGTTCGCCTATACCTCTTCATGTTCCACGAGTTTGAAACTTGTTACACAGTGCAGGTCAACGATCAGTTCGCAGACCGGAACCACGTCCCCTTGTCTGTCGGTGTGTTAACTGTAGTAGTTGAAGTAGACACAGATCACAAATTACAAATTACGGATCGCGAATGCCGAATCATAAATCTCAAATGACGAAAGCAACCAAAACAATGAATCACACCAGCACTTGTATGGGGTATCTCACGTACCCGAGAAGCAAGGAAAAGGAGACAGCTTTTCGTTGATAGAAAGAAATCAAGGGGATTAAATAACATGTACAAAGGAAGTTTATTGGTTGTACAGGTATCCACCAATCGCGTGCTTGTATTCTTGCCGTTATACAGCTTCTGTCTGGACCGCACGGGTTATGATTGCGAATACGTCAACCGAACTGGGGATCAAACCCGGGACCACACAGGTGAAACGCAAACCCACCACCCACTTGGCCACTAGGCAGCTGATCAGGTCGATGGATTCGCATTTCTGCTGACACTCAACCAGGTCAAAACAGCTGTTCAGTGCTTCCTAGGTTTTAGGCCCACACCTAGTTTACACAACGAATTCACCGAAGCACATAAAATCCTCCACTCTCCTTAAAATTATAAATTGTTATAACCAAACCAAGTGATATTAATGAAAATCAAACAAACCGAAAATTCAACAGAAAAGGATTGATATGCACGCGACAAATCAAAAGCAAGGAGAAGAAGATCGCCCGACTAATCGAAGCTGGTCAAATCCTGCCCGATTTGGTGGAACGGCCCACCCCTTCCCTTCCTCCGCGTACACACTCAATGCGCTCTCAATCCGGCCATTACAAATCCCCATAACCTGAGCCGATAAAACTTAGTTTCAGCCTGACTGACGAGTGCAGTCTTCACTGAACAGATGTGGGTGCGTATGAAATGTGTGTGTGACATAATGTGCGGGTGGGAATCGATTGTATGCATTCGATTGCACTTGATTCACTTTTTTTCTGGGGGATCGGTTCACGTCTGTAATTACCGATATACTTTCGCGACCAAGTATTCGATTCTGCTCGACGCAATCACGTTTTTTGTAGCATTCGATACGCACTATGATTCTGGTCATGTGGATGTTGCACAGATTAAATGATATTCAGGCAGTCTAAATGCGGTTCCGCGAAAACTGTTCAAGTTAGTTACCAAGCTACACTAGTTCATTCCAAATACTCTTATGCTTGCCAGTGGCTTTTGTCACTGATAATCAGTAATTCCCCGTAGTTAATTTATTATGGTGATCAATTCTTTTCTTCAGTATTCAAAGCTGCATTTCAGTCATTTTTAGTCCAATTCGGGTGAATCGAGTTGACGTTTGAATGATGTGATTCAACAAGTAATAACCAGAGTAGACTGACCCATTTTGTCTACTCCAGTCAATCATCCATATTCTATGACAAAGTCTCGCTCACGTCATATGCACTTTCCGTATAACTAATTTTTCGGTGAGATCTCACAAAACTGGATTAAGTTCACTTTGTCCTCCACAACTTTATTCGCATCCAGTGCAAGTAAAAATCATTCGGCCTTATCTGTTCGGTTTGACTTTTTATTTGTTATTCTCCTGTCTTGTTGATATAATCGATCAATTATTTAGTCTAAAATTTATTCAAATATGCTTGAAACAGGATATAAACGCAAACATGGGAAACACTGTGAGAAGTCCGTAGTCATTGAAGTAGGTACGAGTGACGGATTACGAATCATGGTCACAGCTGAAGCATGAAATAGAAAGTGCAATCGTACACTTGGATCTCCTGTCACCGAGACGCAGGAAAATAGCCACACAAGTAGCGGTTCGTTTATCGAAAGAAATCAATAGAATAACCTCACATGCAAATAGAAATATCATTAGCCAAGCGAGTATCAAACACTTGCCGTCCTTGTTCCTCGGCTTCTGTTTGAACAGCATGACTATTGATTGATCGTCATTGTTGGTCCACCGCCCAATGTCCGGAAACTGGAATGTGTTGGCACTCGCCTGGCGTCATCTTTGAGGCCTCACTCACACCTTTTCTTTGACTGTTCTTTTGCTGCTCACGTAGTTTTTCACTAACTAGAATAACGTACTGTGCACATTATCCTGAGACCTTGGGTGGTCGGCTTGTTACTCGTTGTGAACCGGATTACGTGTGTGGAACTGTTCCATTGGGTTTGTGACCACGGTTACAGTGCAGTGATGATTTGATGTAACTCTACAAATGGCCATCGAATCACAGTGTGCAATGAAAATATCAAGAGGACAGCTCGATTTTGCTGTTTTGAAACAAACTGCGAAGACTATTTTTCAACTGGGATTGAGCAACTATCAACCATTTGTTCTCATGACGTCGCGTCTTTGTAAATGAGTGGAAATCAGTTGAATATAAAAGATGCATGAAAATTAAAAAAGATGCATGACTGTGTTCACATTCGGATCCATCACGGATCACTGCTGTATCATACTCACCGGCTAAACTCACAAACATATTCAAGCGTCCTTTGAAGTATGCCACGCAGGTTTTTCTTCTTAACTGAGCGAGTTTCTTCTTTCCGACATCCATGACGAAGTAACTGTCATTTAACCTAACGAGACCGAGTGACGCAAGACACTAACTGTAAAGAAGAGATATGCAACAGATCAATATAAGCATTTTTTCAAGGAACAGTAATCCAACAGTGATCCTGTCTTCTTGATAAGATTCTAAGGGTCACTTTGAAGCATTCCTCTGGAAAAGTGTCTTTTAAATTAGTCACTATTTACGTTAATCGATCGGTCAAAGAAGTACATTTAGTTGAGCTTGAATAAATATGTGCATCCACTAATCAGCTTTCATTATGCCATATTCTCACACATGCATGAACTGAACCCAAAGATTTAATACCACGGAGCCGGTATGCAACTTATGGGGAACCAGACAGAGGTTTTGAAGAGGATGGTGCTTTATTGGACCAGCAAAACAAAACCTTAATAATCTCACTTCAAGCTAAAATGACATGCATACCCCGTAAATGTTCTCCGTTACCTTAACTTCACGAATGAAACTACGCATTCAGCTGAATTTGGAGGTTCTCTCGTCAAAACAAAGCTGGTTAGGATGTGATTTAAGGAACAATATGATGGGGATCACTAATTGTGGTTCGGTCCACCAATTATCTTTCGGTTTACTTTTCCAGTTGAACAATTCATCTGAAGACTTTTCCTAAGAAGCGAACATAACATTTTCAGTTTCCTTGACAATAGTATCTTATTTCCAATGACAATTACAACCGTAAATCTTTGTTTATCAAATCTATTCTTTCTGTATCTCATTTAGATACAAACCTTTGTCAGGAAGACACGAAAACTTGAACGTTGACAATGGCGGAAACAAGGTGCGACATTAGTGAGGTATTGTTTTTCTTCCAACAGAGTGAAAATATTATGTGGCCTAAGTGTACTTTACCTGTACTTATAGGATCGAGTATCAGCCCAAACTTTGCATAGCCTCAGGTTTATTTATTTTTCTTATGAAAAATAAAATACTGTCTAAGTGACTTGAATCACCATCATCTTATATCATAGGTAGATGATATTATTGCTCACGAATTACGCGCTCAATTCAACTATTACCTTTTTTCGAGTAAAGTAAATCTAATCAACTCATGCTATCTACTGGTTCATGCTTCTGTAGCTCATATTATTTGTATACCACCAAATTACGCCCTTCAAATCGAGTCAACCACGTGGAAGATCCTTTTGGAAGCTGTAAGTTTCAAGGTCTTTTTTAAACCCTCGAATCGACTGTAATTCAAAGGGCCTTTTTCTCTTCAGTAGACTTCAATGCATTCTTTATTCCGTGATAGTTGTTCTTCTATAAAGCCATGGGGGGATTTTATTCTTTCTAAAGTCATCCATGTTTTATCCTAGAATGAAAATACCATTGTTCCAGTAATTGAGATGAACGTGATATTGAAAAATGATAGATTTCTTTTAATATGAAAATTACTTTTTGATCAATACAATCATTGTCCGTATGTACATCCATAAATTTAGACCACGAAAAAGTCATTTGGTGGATAATAGCGGGGTACAATCGTCCCTGTTCTCAAACAACCGGGAGTTACAATCTGAGTGATTGTATTCAAATGCATTTATTGTACTGAGAATTTCCCAACGTGTCTATGACGTGTTATCTTCAGATCTGCCTGATGTAGAAATCACAGCTGCTTAGATCGGTATCCGGTAGCCCTAACCACCGGGGCGATCAGTATTTTAATTGGTGCATTTACAGACCTCTTTAAGTTGTCCATCAATACAAATATGAGCATCGTCGAACTATCGATATGGCCTTGTGCACATCTATGTGCAGGTATTGATCAAGCTTGCGCAACATCCTGATTTTTATCACCAACCTTTAGGGTTCCGAGTCTCATTCGCGGGATTCAATATGATATTGCCCCACATCAGACGCAGCATATCTGTAGTAAAATACACTCATGTTTTTACTTCTTTTGGTCGAACGAAATTAAAACCGATAATTTCTCGAGTTCGACGACGGTCGGTGGTGCATTAGTTGCAAAATAGTGAAGCTTCATAAAAAAAAACACTGGTGCACCTTTTCCCCATCAAGCTCCAGACAAAACTTGATCCTTCACCGTCGTATTTGTGTCAAATTTTGCAGCGTTAATAAACTGATGATGATAATGGGGGTGTATTTTTGTGATCGGTGTTGATTATCCTCGGCCTGTCAATGTATCCACATCTCATGAATAGAGTTCACTTTCAGTGGAGACACGGAACAGTTTTTTGTGCTATCACTTGGATTTATTTCAAGGCTTGTAAGTGCAAAACAATGTACCGTTTGTGTCATATTTGAGATTTTGATTCACAGATGTACCGCATGTTATACGGAAACAGTGAAGCTGTACCAGATGTGTCAAACTGTTTGACGATACGGCCACATCAGTTAAGCCTTCTCCAATCAACATGTGGCGCAGGATACCACCACCAAACCTTCTCCTTTCTTAATCGAGATTTACAGCGTCAACATTTGTAGAAAATAAAATGTTTCAAAATTCATTGACCTCAGAATATTCCGATAACTTTTGGTCTACCTCCCCCACAGCGGCATGACTAAAGTTTTTGAGTCGAAGCTAAAGTATTATGGATGGTGGCTAAAGAATTAAGGGTTTTGGCTAAAGAACCGTAGGCCAAGACTAAAGGATTGTTGGTTTCGGCTAGAGGATTACGGGTCGAGACTAAGGAACTAAGGGTTTTAGCTGAGGCCTCTTGGCAAAAGACGAACTTTTGATTGCATCAAACTCCTTACAGAAATTATGCTAATTTTGTTTACCTGATCCTCATCTCGGCTAGGTCATTAATGCGTCCCCCAGGAGTATATTGTTCAGTTTCCTCATCCGAGGCTATGGTAAAGTTAAAGCCGAAACGGACTGCTTCTGATTGCACAGTGGGGAGGAGGGTTCTGGCGTTTGGATAGCGATCGCCTCGTCGGTGTATGGAATGATCAACGGGAGTCGTTGTGGCACAGATAACGGCGAGTCAGGAACGATTCGGCAGGCCTGATCAACTTTAATTGAGTGCCGTGTCTCCAGTATGCGTTGGCAGATAGCGCTTTTCACCGTCCTAGTTTCATCGTGTCTCAACCAGTGAAGGTGGCGTTTAGATCCAACCATTCAGAGCCCGCGTCACTTCAGATCTGTCAGTTGGAAACTCCCATCAATCGGAAAATGTTCTTGATAAGACAGTTATACTGAGACAGCCATCCGAAAGAAATTCCTCAGCCGAATGTGATCCATCAAGAATCTTCGCACAATAGAGCACAAGAGCTTGGTTATTGCTGTGGTAAATCTAAATTATTGTTTGTTTTTACGTCACGACATTCAGGAACATCGATTTGGTCACCGTACTCGTCGATTCAGCGGCACAAAACAACTCGGGAAATGGTGTCACTGTGGATGTACGACACAGAAATTAATAGTGGTTGATAAAAGTCAGATCACCTAAGCATACATCCGGTCATCCGGATACCGCTTGGCATAGTGCACATTAGAAGAGGCAAAACGTGTCCTGAAACTCCGAAAGATGACAAATGGTGCGAGTAGTCCGATTCCTGACTGCTTGAATTACCATTTGGTAAAACATCTGCATGATATCTGGATGAAGGGTACTATCGTTAAAAGCAATTTTGCCAGCACAGTTGAAATTCGGTGATACGATTACGGTGCACTACATGGGTGAACGAAACAGAGTGGTGTCTGTATGCCACAACTCGTAATGTGATCATGCTAGCACATCATACAGCACTTTCGATAAATATGGTTCATTCGACCGATACCAGCAGGAAGGTAGATAGGGTGCCTTTACCGAAACTGTGATAATGTGTTGATCGCAGTCGCGAACTCGAGTAGAAACACGAATTTGCCGGTGTGTTGAGTCGTCCGATGAGCACGATGTTTTATGGAGTGATCTTGTGCAGTTGGAAGAGTGTCATGTAAAATAAACCTGTTCATTTGACAAACTATTTTAACGAGCTGATGATTCTTTCAAAACCAACAGGTCGGCTAATTGAGACGTAAATATTTCAATCTCTCCCACCGAAGTGTTTCTTCATTTTGGCCATCAGTTCATCAATTTTTTATACCCACACCCAACATCATCAACGGTGCCTGGTACCTGTGAAAAACAACGAATGGGTTAATCCAAACTTTCACCATCTAGTATTTGTATTTATTTGAACTTTTGAGTAGACTGATCTTCATAGTTCAGCCATAAACTACACTTCAAATCAGCTCTTTTGATAAACCTTCAAAGTCCTTTGATAAGTTCAGTAGGAAACGCTTCTCGATTCATTAAGATGGAATTGAAGCAAAGAATATCAGAATTGATGTTGAAGTTAATGTGTGAGATTGGAAATCAGACCATATTACTTAGATACATCAATATGCAGAATATGAGTGAAATTCAAGAAGATTATCTTCGCAAACTTTTCACATGCGAACAGATGCAGCTTACATGGATTTTTTGCATATGGTTCTCCAAAGGGTGCAAAAATATACATGACTGAAATAGGGTCCTTTAGCTAATGCACCAATGGAAACTGGTTTTAGTGCCACTGTCAGTGATGAACCCGGATAATGACTGCCAACAAAAGCCTCATCAGCGGTGATCAGGAGTCCATCAAAAGATGCTAGTTTGAAAAGCTGCGTAAATGTTGATCTACTCAATATTGACCAAATGTACTGTTGAAAATAGAAATGAGCCTGGAATTCAAAAATGATAAGCAAATTTTAGGATAACTAAGACGAATATCAAAATTTTATACCTTTTTTAAATAAAATGCACTGTGAGAGAATACAAGCTCCCGTGTACAGTGAAAACGTCATAATCGAAACCAAAATTCTCACTGCGCTGCAATTCCTATCCATTTGTAGACAACGAACTAGTTTTCCAGTGACCTTGAGCCATAAAATCGCATGTTTGGTGAAGCCAGACGCCTTGGGCTCATAAACGTTAAATGTGTTTCACTGATCACTTGTTTCCAGTTGTTTATGTTTGAATGTAATTTACGGTCAAAGTTTTCGTTCGTAATTAAACAGGTTTTCAGAATTCCATGTTGAATGATCAAAACGATGTCTCACCCCTTCCACCGTTCGGTGAGGATTTCAACGCGTAGCTCCTCCCAATGTTATCGATCTTTCGTCTCGGTAAAAACGTTAGGTTTATTTACTGTCCTGCCTCATAGAGTCGCAAATTTGTGTCTGTGAAATGTATATGGGTACCATCAGCCACTCGAGCTTATATGGCAAATGTATCGTTATCGATTTTTGAATACTAACTGACAGTCAAACAGGATACAGTAAATTAGTACATTAGCCAAGGCGAGTTGTTGACCAGGTATTTCGCTAGTATAAAAAGCTTTTGTACTTCCCCACCCGTCCTCCACCGATCCAGTCGTTCGGGTTGTCGTGGAAGAACGATTAGTGGGACAATCCAGCCTTACTAGACGAAACAGAACCGTAAAATGCGGGCAATGTGGTGCGAACGAGAACTTCGCAGGTGTCAGAAATCAACTCTTGTCATTTCATAGCTCGTTCCAGTTTTTTTTTTCTGCACCACAAATTTTACCTGTACATATGCTGGCTTCCAGGAGGACATAAACATTCATTTCGATCTTAATTTACGTCAGAGGGATAGAGAAAAATGAACGCAGCATCTGGAAACCAGAACATGTAAATGGTCACTGTTTACCCCAACTGGTATTCAAAAAGTGTTATGGTTTACAGTATCAAGCTTGGATTAGCCCATTCGATTGTTCAGAGGCACTAGGCACTCTTGATGGTCCTGGGTGTGGGTTTTACTCCTAGGGACACTGAAAGTACGCACTGCTGACGAGTCCCAAACAGGAAGAAACAGGTGTCCAGTGCTCTTTGTTGGTTATCACAAACATTTCCATAGCATTTGAAAACTTTCATGGCTTTATCCTCTGGAATACCCTAGATACCTCATCGTATTTTCCTGTACATAGAACACATTCCATGGGCATGTAAACCACAGAAATAAAATCCTGGACGCAAAAGACAACTGTGATCAATATTGATGTCAGTTCACCAGGCACCACAAGGAGCCGCTTTGAAGAATATGGAGAAAGTGATAGTATATTTTGCTCTAAAGCAGAAACTAAACAATTACTCACAATGAATAAAGCCAAAAAATGCAGATCCATCNNGTCCATTCAATCATGAAAAGCAAATAAGTGGCAAGGGGAAGAATTAGTGGCGCTGTTTGAAATGAAAATAAATACAGATGGAACGCTGTTGCGAAAATACTGAAGAAATAAAGTGTAAGATATCCATTATTAAGGCGTTTCATCTCTGTTTGAGATAATACCGGATGCTGTTGCAATAATGCAGGAAGATGAAGAACACTTTTTTCTTAGATAATCCTTTGCTTCCTTTTATCTTTTGAATAGACATTGATACAGACATTTTTCTGGAAGGAGGCTGAAACTAATTAAAAGCGGCCTGGGATAATACACAAACGGAGAAGATGGTTCTTGGTTGCAGGATTGGAACTTACCACCACCGGATCGCTAGAACGGTGACGTTAACGGCTCGATATCCGCCACCTCACTTTTTAAAGAATCAGTTCACCTCTTATAAATTTCGGCTAGTTATGGCGGATAAACCATACTACGTTCAGAAGTCAGCTATCGACGATTTGTTAAACTGATCTTCAGTAGATTTAAACGAAAAGAACTCGTGAAACGAGTTGATGTCGATTTGAATCATGCGGAGTTTACTGTCGTTTTGGAAAACATTTGTGTGATCCGAATCGCCCTGTTACTTCATTCCGATTTATATTGACAATTGACCATGTTTGCCGTTAGATGTCATTGTGAATTCCACTTAGGTGTTTGGTTGTACATTCCCTTCTACGTCGCGAAAATATGACGTCCAAACATAGCTTTTACATGCCCAAGTCAGAAACACCTTGGTATACGTTCTCCTGCACGCTCGCTTGTATTTCAATAATCACAAAATTTTAAGTCTACATTTAGAAAAATCGTGGTTAAGCTTTGAAATTTCTTGCTAAAATGTTTTGAAAAGAGAAAAATGTGCTTCAGCTTTACGCTTAAATTAAAACTCAGTGCTCAGAACCCTTCAAATAAACTCGACTTGAAGAGCTTGAAATTTTCTATCAAGCCAGGCATTATACAATGCATAAAATGTTCACTATGCCAATATGATATATTCGAATGTGACTGCATTCCATCGATTGCTTAGACTTTTGTAAGCACGTTAAATTTTTTCTTCCTTTGATTTAAAGTTGGTATTATCATTTGCTCGGATTACGTTCCTCTCAGAAACGAGAAAGAATTTTTGCGATAGCATATCTCATCCCATCTTCAAAGTTGAAGAACATGGTATAAGAACACCTTTTTCACGCAGGCTTTTCGTTGCACTAAGGAAATACAGTGTTATGAGATTATGGTGATCCAGGCATACGTGATGGCGCCTACCCTGAAGCGGCGCGTTACAGTTTCTGGACATTTGCGATCAATCAAATTTGAAAGATGGCGTCAATGACACGCGCATGGCTTCTGACTACGTCATTGGTGGATCGTACCAGCCAATCCGAGGCAGTGCAGACAGAAGCAGAATTAGGCAAGCAGTATTGGAACCTGATTGGTGGAAGCCTAGATAACCAGTAATCTTCTTTTGTACACATTATTTAATCGCCTTCATTTCTTCCAACGAACTACCTACGTACTACTATTCCTGTCGCCTTTTCCTCGCGTCTCGTTCACCTGGGATATTGTGAGCTCGTGTCATTGCGGTTCAGTGCTTCCATAATCCAGTCCGTGACAGCTGATCCTAGATTCGGGTCCGGTGATTCCTATTGCGTTGTTAGCATTCCGAATTTCGTGCGTACTACTACTACTACTACAATCATCGCAGAAAAGATGCGATCAGCGGTTTCTTTCAACGACCAAAAATGAACAAGACTTTTTGGAGCAAACTGTTGCTGTTTGGCACTGTGAACATAAGAATGCGCATTTGATAATGGACCGTTAGATTACATATCCTGTGTTTTCGGGAATTCTGCAAACTTGTTCCGAATGAGATATTTTGTTATGCGAATGACAATTTAACCATATCCTAACCGTTATTGTTAGTAAACAACTATCCTCGACAAGCACCGTCTTCTGGAATTATAGCAATAGTAATGCGTAAATTGCTTACTCATGCTTATCATTTTTTTAAGTGTGGTGACTGAAAACAAAAAATACTTTGAACGGTTTTTGTCTTCTGATGTCGGAAGCGGATTACTGTTACTAACGGTGTGTTTGAGTCACCTCTAAATGACTTTCTAACTCATAAAACAATTCATCCGATGGGCGAGTGGTGTAGTCTGTCACACATTTGAAACAGAGCATTGCAAGTGCGGATAAACCTGTGCAACCGATTGCATCCGGCTGTGCTCGAACGTTTTCAGTGCGTTGGCGCTCCCGCGATCGCACGCTTGATATTGCTATCTATCTTTCTCTATCCCGAAACCATCAACAACAAAATCTATGCAGGTGAGAATTTTTATGATTTCTCTGCCAGTTGGCGAACATCATCCCGGTCAAATTTGATTCGCACAAGCACTCTGTTTAAACCTTATCCTCCGTTTATGTTTTCCGTGTTAACTTGATGCATTGAATCGAACATTGCAACTCTGAAAAGCCTATATAGTTTTCGTCCAACACAAAAAAACAGGGTGGTTATAAAGCCACATTGATCTCAAGGTTGAAACAACAACATGTGCGTCCTGAAAAAACCAATCACCTATCTCTCATAAGCTGATTCCAGTTGACTTGTGTCTCACAAAGAGCTTAGTGATAAGCTAAGCTTTGAGTTAATGCTTACACGGGAAACATAATAAGGGCTCATCGGGTTATGCGACAGTATCTTTACAGTTTTGATAAAGTGTTCGGGATGGGAATGAGCTTTAAGTGTTCTGTTTGCATGTGCTATTTCTAATGGGTACGCGAAAAATTGAATTGATTCATTGAAAATTCAGCAAACTAAAGCTGGATTACTGTTCAGGTCCAGAACTCGGCAATTCGCAGCCGCACAAAGAAATGGATGTCTCTGTGAAATCGATCTTGGTGCGAATACAATCAATTTCCAACTGACAGCACCTGGAATAAATATCGCCAATTGTAAAACCATTGTACCCAGTTGGTGCGGGAGGATAAGATGAGGTACCAATAAGCGCTCTCACGGAAGTTCATTTCCAACTCGTCACTACTATACAAACATGTCATTATGTCGAGGAAGGTAACGTACCGGATACCCGCACTTAGCTGCCTTGGGAAGGTCGCCAGTAACACCCAGGAAGCAACTGAAAAATCGATATGCCCAAGTCTTTGACACACCTAACAACGAGACTGCGGCTGCCTCGTCGGATACTTTTTCTTCCAAGTCCACCACTACCTTCACGTTTGATGCCGACAGAGTGAAATCAAAGCTTCCGAGTCTACGTAAGTATTCGGCTCCAGGTGCAAACAATCTACATCCCCAACCGCTTATTGCGTTAGCGGATCATATATCTGAGCCGCTAGGTTTTCTTTTCCAAAGGTCGTTTGACGCAACCATGCTGTTCCAGCTGTGGAAACAAGGCATTTCTCCAATTTACAAAGGCGAATATCGTAGTGATCCTGCCAACTACCACCTGGCGACACTCCTATCCGTTTTATCCAAAGTCATGAAATCCATCGTAGCAGATTTCTTGATGCAATACTTAGAGAAAGACGACCTCCTTTCCTCAGCTCAGCATGGATTCCGTCAAAAGAGATCATGTACTACCAATCTGCTCCTGGCCCGCCATGAATTAGCAAAATTTCAAACTTCGAAGCTACAGGGGAGTAACCTAACGGTATGGTATACTAATGCCTGTAGCCTTCGAAACAAGTGGGGGGAATTGGCAGATGGGTGCCAAAAAATAGACAT
>UZAN01040433.1:46557-79073 GCA_900618425.1 Echinostoma caproni | reverse complement strand
GACGCCGTATCCACTCTAGTGCATTTTATCAGCAAGTCATTGAACCATTCCGTCAAATTTTAACTGAAATGTAAGCATATATGCTTACAAAAGTTACAAATACAATACAGTACACAGATTTGGTTTAGGGTTAACCACATCTCCCGACCTCCCTTGTTATCAAGACCATCTAGCTGACGGATTCTACGAGTCTCACTATTCCCTGAACAGAGATGCAGAAATAATTCAACCATGTGCTTCAAATTTAAAAACCCGTTACTTTTTACATTGGAAGACTTTGCGAGGGTGAGAAGGAAAACCCGTCAAAACGGATGCACACAGTTTCAATGGGACAACTTGGATCACAACAAAATTTAAAGTGATCCGACAGATACCCACAGGACAAGGAGTGATTGGAACTGAAAATATAGAAACATCAGTAGAAGAGGTCATGTGCCGGAGAGGTTGATAAATCCTCAGGATCAGACGTTCATCACTTGATGGTAGTCCCAGATAAAAGTCAAAGGCATTTGACATTTCAGATTTTAGAACAGATTTACTAAAGTACTAAAGTGATACAAAGGACATAAGCGCCAATTGGAGCCATTTCATGGCTAGAAATATGTCACATTTAATAACACATGGTTTCAAGTCAGAGTGAGAAGAATTCCAAAATTGACGTGATGTAGTAGTCAAAACTTTTAGCAATATTGCACGTAGAATCGCCTGGGGCAGTCAAGTAAAGCTGATTGTTCAGCTTCAATGGAGGTCGGCATTCGTGAATACTACCCAAACGGTGAACTCATGGAAAAAGGTTAGAAAGTGGGGTATGGACCTTTTTGAAATCACACCCATTTCACCTAGGAACATGCGAATTTCCCCAAGTGATTGAATACTCTCAATCGGTCTTTTCGTCCCGAAAAACAGGGAGATTTCTAATCTGAAGCCCGTCTTCCTATCTTCTCTCTCTCTCTCTCTCTCACACACACACACACACACACCTACACGTATCCAACAGTAAAACAATTCTATGTGTGCAAATGACTTCTTTTTTTGGAATCCGATTTTGTGCTGTTGCGTTGGACTTATTTTTCATCAACTCGATCTATTCAGATAGAAACGTGACATCGGACCCCAGCTCCAAATCAGTGATGATTTCAAAATGGATCGAAGCGATAAACACTACTGATTGAATGCATTTCATCGGTCCAACGGTCCGGCCACTAGGTTTAATCAACTATAGTTCGCCTGAAAATATGATAATCATCAAACCTGGTTGATATGGTGACCAAAAATGTACTCTCTGTAGATGAACCTTGGCAATTACCGGTTATGATGTACTACTGCAGCGATTATTCTGCTGCACATTTATAATTATATTGTGCTCGTGAATTGCAGATAAAGAAGATAAATCAACCAAAAATATCTGTTTTTATTTTTCGACAGGGGTAGAGGTTTTTGAGCGTACTTTGTCCCCGTAAAACCGGCTTCGTGAAACCTTCACCACCTGTTTGAATGACTTTATTTCTGTGCCCGATATGCCTTGCATTCCTACACACCCACCCACATTACGCTCACATACACACTGCAGCTTAATCTCCACGAACATGTTGATATTGGCTATAGTCCGAGTGCTAGTAATGTGGAAACAGTTCAAAGTTTAACGATTCCTCTACGTAAATCGTTGTAACCATGACAACGCTTCCGAATATGACGCAGGCAGAATGATGTGTAAAAATGTAAATTTTGATCTGTATGTCCTCACAAATCGGGAGTAAAAGGTCATGTCATAAGTGTTGTTTGTATCTTTATTTTATGCTTATGTGAAAATTTTCACGAATATGATTAGCAGATTTGAACACCGAAGATTTCCCAAACATTCATAAATTAGTTCCCATTTCATTCTCAGTTCCTTGTGGATAGCGATGAAGTATAAATATAACTGATTTGAACTAGCCATCTTTAGGACATCATCTCCATATACCACAATATATACCACAATTCGGTTCATCCTGTCAACCGTAGATTTAGGATGCACAAAACTGGCGTTCGACTCTCACTAGAGCCCAGCAGTATCGTATATCCACCTTCCGGGTCGATTTTTAGACTCCAGACTCCTCGCCTGGAAGGTTTGCGTGTTACCACGTCCGAATCAACTCACACCGGAACTGACCACAATTTACCCAATTTATGGGTGTTCAGGTGATAAACCATAATGAGAGGGTAAAATCTAATTCTCACGCTCCGCGAAAGTACGACTGAGTGGATGAACTGCGGATTGAGGTGGGAGATGGAGTCCGGAGGATTGTCAGTTCAAATTAAACTCCTAAGTTATTTTGGAGATGAGGGCGTCCTGACTGTTTCTTATTTTTATTCAGATAATACACACGAATGAGGGAAATTAAAAATGTAAAGTTGATAATGTTAACTATAGTTCCTCGACAGTGAAAATTTCCTCAACATTTGTTTACTACCGTTTACCAGTGAACGTATTATCGAAACAGAACGACCGTTTTTCAAAATTCACTCAATACCTTTTTTGCTCTACCTTGTTTAAAAATCGGTTTGGGTTAGCGGAATTTAGTTTTTAATCCGTTTACTGCTCCATCCACAGCCTAGTTCATATTTACTCGTCTGCATACCACCTGGCGTTTTACGAATCCATTAGTAATGTTGTTTACCTGGGAAATTAGGGACCAGATATCTAGCTTGTGTTCACTAGCAATAGATCCTTTTTTGTTGGTCGATAAAGTTCGTGTTATCACGCACGCACGCACGCACGCACGCACGCACGCACGCACGCACGCACGCACGCACACACACACACACACAAATCTCTTTTGTCTTTAAATCGGATATAATGTGCCCCTCTCTGCATATCAGTTGCAGCCTAGTGTCATTCTGATTGGTTCTCTAGCCCGCTCATGAGCTACCCTGATCCCAATGTCCACGTAATCACGTTTCACATGTTCATTTAACAAATCCGTGAACTGCACCAACTGTAATTCTGTTATTTTTCAGCATTGCTCATTTCAAAGGTGAATTCGTCGTGCATGTAGCAAATGAAGCATGAACTGAAAAGCTAAGAAGCACTGAACAGCTGTTTCGATGTGGTTGGGTCTCATCAGCAGTGCAAATCCATCGATCTAACTGGGGATCGAACCTGGGAACTCACAGGCATGCTACCCCACGGTCACCGGGCAGCCGATCAGATCGTTTTTCATTTCCCATTTACACGATATAACACAACCCATCTTTGCGAACTTGGTGCGGACCACAGACCTCGCTCATCTCAGCAATAGCACTTAGGGTTGTGGCTCGGTTGAAAATATTCGCAACCTGACTGCTTGTTTATGTGAGTAACGGAGGATTTGATCCAGTTTTAATTTAATTGTTTCAGGTAATATACTTTCGGGAACAGCCCCACGATTTAAAATGTATTGTTGGTGTACGCTGCGTGACCAAAGCGTGGTAATTTTCCGCAAATTCCCGCTCCTTAATTTTCTAACAAAACAATATCTGATTAAGAGGGTCGAGTGGTACAAATTAACCACGAAATAATCTGTTCTGTTCTGATTAAATCAGAAATGCTAAGAGTGACAGTATCATAATACTCTTCTCAGATTGGTAAGATACGATCACGTACTACCAAATATCCTAACTTAATACTGGGAAATTTTGAAATGCAAAAGGTATCGATAATTGTACAGATTTAGCAATACATGTGTACAGCTAAGTTAGAACTGGTTGAGAGTGGTCGGCTCAAATATACTGGGGAATTGTAAACGACGTGATGGATCTTCTGTTGTCAACCTCGGGGCAGACAATTCACTACTTGAGGCGGTGGACATGTACGACCACAATTGACTGATTCAAAATTAACAGTTTTGTCCCGTTGTGGGTTGGACAACTCACACCACCGTTTCAATCTGTCTGCATTTATGGAACACTTCATTCCATTGGTTGGAATACCGATCATTGGTCACTCATGGTCCCGTTTCGAAGGGCAATCTTTACGAACGATCAACATGTAAATCTGTGATATCCGAAGATCTCTCGGTCTGAGTACTCATGACCTGTGAGAATACACAATTCATTGAACAGGCTGCTTGTAAATCTATCGCACAAATTAGCAAAGTGAACCTGAATCACGAACACATCGATAAACACACTGAATTGGCCAATACACGCGAAGTTGACAGAAAGATCATTCATATGAGTGAATAAGCCATCATCAGTTGAGTGACCTGAGGTGGCCTGATGTGAAATCTGACTCATTCCAAAAAATCAATTAGGTATGTCTATTGAAAAATAAAACTATTTGTTATTTCAGTTTTTCTACACTAGTAATGGTGTGTAGATCGATCTTGCTCTCCTCAGTAGCCTAGTGACCGGAGAATTTTATGCGTTAGAATCAATTAGGGGACTGTGTTTGAAAGATGAATTCTCTCTTTTGGTAGAAAGCATGCATGCCTTGGTTCGGATAATTACTAAGATCAATACTGTAATATGAGTGAAATGCAATAAAAACAAAAGAGAATTGATTTAAAATTCATCGAGATATTAGGAATTTAGTGTATCGTTCGGTGTGATGGAAAGGAGGGGGAGAAACCCCATTTGAAATCCCATTTTTCAGGTTAACCGAATCAAGGATGTACCACAAAGCGGATGGTTTTGGCCAACCCATCCATTGTGTTTGAATACTGAATCAAGCTGAGTCTGTGGTCCACGGTAGAATGTGCTGATCAGTTCCAATATCTGGATGATTTTCTTCAGCATGTGAACAAAATTACGGGAATATTTCTTTAGATTCGAAAACAGATTTCTACTATCTTTTGAGTTAAATGTAATTTTAGGTGTCACCGGCAGTATCTCCTCGTTTATTCGGTCCTGGGTATTACGTCATGTGTCACAGTCCCGTTGTATAATCGTTCTTTGTTCTACATACTCAAGATTTTTTTGTATTGACTTAGGTTTTTTCGGAAGTCAACCTTTCATCCAGTTATTTTTCTTCTGATATTGATCGACCGAGAACGATATTATCATCATTCCTTCTTCCATTCCTGCTCAACTTTTATTTACGTCAACTAACTGCACTAAAAATCCGACGGATCTCAACCTTGAATAAAAGTGTTCAGTTTAGTTAATGTCCTCTTCATATGACCACATTTCGATTCTGTCTTGCATAATCAAAATTTTCCTGTTCAAAAGAAATTTAATCGTGAATTGAAAAAGAAAACATATACTTTTCTAAATTTTCTGAACATGATGCTCAAATCAGCAGCTTCATGTGTCCTTTTGTGCGAAACTTTGTTTCATTGCTAATGAGAAAATCAATTAAAGTTGGTCCCTTATGATGCACTTTTAGTTGGTGTTCAATCGTCCATTCAAAAATACTACTTGTTCATAGATACAAAAATTGTCTTTGAATTATCAATCTACTTCAGGTCTGTCCTCACAAATATGGGATTGGACGGTGGTATAATTGTACCGCATTTGCATCATCACCTTCCGGCGTGGACACCCACGATGTGCGGAACCATTCTTCACTGTAATTTTCTTGCTCACAAAGACCGGTAAATCATTAGTGGTTGGTGATTTATGCTAGTCATCATTTACTATCCGTATTTATTTGTCTCCTTCCGTTTCGTTCCGGTTTATAACACGCTCACAATTCCGCCAAATTTCATTTCGAATGAACACTTACCGCAATTCAACTACACCGTATGTTACTAGTCTACTCATAAACAAAGAGCGGAAAATAAGTGAACTTTGTCTTAACCTTGGGTTATGAATTATCCTTATGTCTGTGAAAATTTTTTCATAGTTTACTATGTACATAGTGACGGTTAACGTGTACGATTTTTTGACTGAAATGGAAGCTCCAATGATTGCAAAAGTTATACACAATACAATGCTGATAAAAAAACTTCATTGGATCTTTCGGATATTAATCTTTTCTTTCTTGATGGTACAACCTGTTCATGTTTGAGTAAACCGAGAATATTGTAGGTCATACACTATGAAGCTAGAGAGAAGATTGGAAGAGTAACTTTCAAACCGTCCAAAATCCGGGGAAAAAAATAAAACTTGAAATTCAAAATGCATTATCGACTGAGTGACTAAGGTCAACACGTAGTCAACGAACTAGGGTTCCCGGTGGCACGAAAACCATGTGAGAGCAGCAGTGTTCACAGCCATCCATTGTTTAACTAAGTGGACTAAAGGGAATTACCCGTTGATATTCAATGTCAGAACGTGAAATTTAAAACGAAAAGCTACGATGAGAAAACAGTCCCTAAAGTTTTTATCGACCAACTATCAGTAACATTCACAATGACCGAAAAGAGAACTGGTGATGATAGGGAGTGGTGCAACTGAAGAGTAGAGCAGAACGATCGTATGTCTTACAGAACCCCCGAGTTCAACAAGTGCACCTCGTCAGATTCCCGGAGGCACAAATTCCAAATGAACTTTGAACGAAGATGTTTTCGGTCGATAAATTGAAAAACTGAAGAAATCTATCCTCGTTCACCGTGCAAATCTGCATTGCCGTCAGTTTGTTCTTTTTCAATTTCATATTGACCAGATGGTTATCGGCACACCGGACTACGTTTAGGGGATCATTTTTTCCAAAGATGGTGTTCCAGATTCTAGGGCTTATTTTCCATCTGATCGACATTCTTTACCCGACTACACACACACACGTAAAGAGTGAAGTTGACACTTTGCTAGTAAATGAATCCGAATCGATGTATATTAAGTCTGCTGGAGGTGTGCATACAAAAATATTCCGAGTTCGATTTAATTTCGGAACATTCAGGAGGCGTATGTTGAGTTGCGTTGGAATTGCGATACACTTAAGAGAAACTGCCCGAGTCTCTAGCGGAGAATACTTTGTTGATTTTAGAATGATCTGTCATTTCCTGGGAATGTCCATTCAGTAAATCTCCTAACTGTAAACCACACTGCGCCAATCAATAACTGCATTATTTTTAACGATGTCCAGCATTTGCAAGGCTACAGTCATGTTGAGCATCTCTCATTTTATGCAACTTTGACGAATTCAACCAGTTTTTGACCTTGCGCCATCTATCTCTCTATTCTTCTTATACCAGTGTTTGTTTTATCAATCATTGGGTCACTAGTGATGCACCCTGTATTTAAAACCTCTGTCCAATTTGTGTACTCCTTGTTTGCTGTTTACTTTAGCTCGACTCTCGTGCAAGCGATCCAAATTCATGGACACGCGGTGGCGGCTTCATCCCATCCGTGTTTGATGGGTTGATACAACCCGTGTAACTCTACCATTGGAGATTCTCTCTTAGAAATTTTTTGTTTGATTTGCTTTTAATTTATTGCTATCCATTTTTATCAAACTCTTTTTTGTCCGCTTTGAACTGTGCGAGACTCTTCGTGCACATGGCTAGATATTGTTCTACCTAATGCATAATGGATCCGGCGTGTGCAATTATGATCCAGTGAATAAGAATTACCGATTTCAAAAGATTTGGATCTCATACGCATCCAGACTAATCAAAGTACTAAGTGGTTTGGAAGAACCTTTCGGTATTGATTGATTGGCGTTATTGAGGTGATCCGGGCCTGCGAGATGACGCGTATCCTGGAGCGACGCGTTACAGTTTTTGGATAACTGCGATTAATCAAACTTCACGGGTGACGTCAACAACGCGCGTACGTATCACTGCTTCTGACTACATACCATAGGTAGATCGTACTAGCCAATCAGAGACGGTGTGACCCAGACAGAAGCAGAACGATGCCAGGAATATTGGAACGCGATTGGTAGAAGACTGTATAACCAATGATCTTTTGTACATATTGTTTAATTGCCCACATTTCTTTCAGTAAAGGAACCACCATTCCTGTTGCCTTTTCCTCGCGTCTCAGTTACGTGGGACATTGCGTGAAAGTGTAATCCAGTGCTTATGTGATCCAGTCCGTGATTGCGGATTCTTGATTCGTATTCCGAGTTCATGGCGTACTACTACTACTACTACTACTACTACTACTACTACTACTACTACTACTACTACCACTACTACTACTACCACCACAATCACTACAGTTATTCATTTTTCTGTTAGTGGAATCACGGTCACTGTTCGAGTCAGTAGCTGTTCGAATGACGATATCAGATCACATAAGCTTGAACCAATGCGCCTTCTGAGACTTAGAGCCTAATTGTATATTGTTTAATATGACTTGCTTTATCCACAGATGGTAGCAAGAACCACGATAAATTTTATCTCAAACAACAAACCTAACCCGAGCTACTGGTTCACCATCAGCCCACATCATTTTTCATCGTTTGTTTGTGTTCAGAAATTTGTTTATCTAAGGATGACATCACCACCAGTACCAGGATCAGTCAAATTCGCGCGGGCTCGTCCATTGACGTCAGTCATTGTGTGATAAGGTCAGATAGCGAATAGTTGCAGCTTGCAAGTACCAGTGTGATCCAGTGCTTACGTTGCGTCCGTGATTGCTAGTCCGTATTTTCTAATTCGTGATTCGTACTTCGCGATCTGTGTGTACTACAATTTCTACAGAGATCCACGTTCTTTTTCTCCCTCCACTTAAGCCCAATCCCTCTCCATCTTGTTCTTTCTCACTTGATTTGTGTACATTGTGAGCTTGGCAGCGATCTGTGAATTTCGCTTCATCGTATTTCGCTGGACGATGATGATGATGATGATGACAGAATAACTACTTAATCACAGACCGTGAGAAACACCCGTCAGTTAAAGTTTAGCACATTGATATGACTTGATTGTTTAGTAAGTATCAATGTGAATTCTATATTTATGATACCGTTGATCAAAATAGCGTCTATATCATGTTGAATAATTACGTCACCTCAGGACATATCAGTGATGCAGTTCAATGTTACAGGACAACAGTTGGAGGTCAAACGGTATGTTTCAATGAACCATCGGTTGAGATGATCTGAGTTACGCTTAGGAACTTGAAAATTTTCATGATCTGATAAAGTCACTCACTTTCTTCACGACTACAATGGGTATCACTTGATCCCTGAAATAAAAACCCCTATAATCTTCAACAGTTTACCCCGGGGTATTTTGTCATCTAATGACGAAGTACTGTTGTTCTATCGTCCCATACCTTATTTGGGAAGTTTTTAACAGAGGACTCATCAAACTAATTCAGACTAGTCAGAGATGACTCATTGTCTCTTAGTTTTTATTCATTCTATTCTATTGTTCCTCAAAATATGAAACAATAATTGTAATTTCATCATATTTCCGTCCTAATCTCCAGTGAAATCTCCGAGTGAAATAAAATCCTTTGAAACTGAGTTGGTTACACTATGGTGTAAAAGATACACTGCTTCTGGGTTAAGGGGTCTAAATGGACTATTTTATATGGACTAATACTACCCTACATATGTTGTTATTACTAGAACAAAAAAGCGTAAGAAATTTACCGGAATGTTCTGGTCCCCTCCCCCGTTCCAAATGTTTTGTCCGTCATGGAGTAAAAAAAGAGTCATTTCAGTCAGATCATGAACCAAATCGTCTTGCAAGAAGCAACGGATTGAACGAGCGAATGATAACGACCTCTGCGAATACTAACTGGGGCTGAGGAACAGCATCTAACAAGCTTTCTTGTTATTTGTGGTAAAATTGTATTTCATTATCGATCAACAACACTCACTGGACAGCTGTGTCGTCCTTTTTGGGACTTATCAATGGTGTGCACCATTCTCGTGTACCGAACACTTGATCGAAATATTATGAAACAAAGACTAACCCGGAACATTCATCTTTGAGCGCTATCAAGTGAGAGTAACAGAGAAAAATCACCTGGGATGTTTGCGGAATTCGCTTTTCTCACAGTAATCAATGAGGAGGGGGGGGCGTCTGTACACTGACAACAATAACAACAACAACGTTGACGAAAGAAGCACTGCCTCAGTTTGCACGTCAAAACTATAGTTACCTCACTCAGTTCAGATCGGGATACGCAGTCCGATGAGAGAGTGAGTGAGTGAGAGTCAATAATGAAGTGAGATCACCGAAAGCCACATCACGGTATAGCCACAGAATGTGATAGGCACTCCGTTCAGAGGGATTCCGCTATCTCCCCCGAAACCTCTATTGATCAATCGAGTAGGATTGATTTGAAGTAATGCTTCACCTGATTTAGATTGTGACATTGTGACATTTTCTTTTTCTGAAACATGACAGTGCATCACCTGTTGTACTTATCATAGTTTCTTGCATGCGATATACACACAACCACATCAAAATTAACAAAAGTTTTGACTTTTCACTAGTCTCAAAGTCAATGCGTTCTCACTGCACTTTCTTGTCATGTGAGTTTGCTCAGTCCTGAACAGGCTCCGTTTAACGGTTTCTAATTTGTGCAATTTCACTTCCTGGACAAAAGTAATCAGATTAGTGCCTAGTCCACTTTATCCTGCATTGGCAACCTCCAAAATTTAGAAGGACTTAGATATACGAAACGAGAACGAGAAGGTTTCGTCTTCAGAACGATCTTCTAACTCTACATAGAATTAATTCAGGCTTTCTAACGAGAGTTGGACTTCACAGATTTGATTCATGTCCGTCTGTGTGAGCGGGAGACAACAGACTATGTTTGATTTAGGCGAAGAAGTCTACGGTTTGAATGTTCTAATTGGGTACGTCTTCCCTAGGACGCAGTTTACAGTCATCTCATGGCACACAGTCGTTTTTCCTAAACATCGGTTCTGGTATTATTATTATTATTATTATTATTATTATTGTAATTCAAGGTGCTATTTTGTTCCCTTTCATTATTTCTATATACAAACAGAATCTGTCCATTCCTCGTAACTTAATTGCTTGTATGTACGCTGGTTTTATTGTGATTAGTTGTCCACCTCTTGACGGTCCAGACGGTTTTCGTCCTAACCGGGACAATTCTAATACAGTTTAGGATTGATCCGTATACTGATCTTTTGTATTTATCAACAACAAGTAAATTGGTAGTTCTCTTTAATTCTAAAACTCTTCTGCTTCATTTTACATTGGTAAGTAATCCTCCTTTCCTTCTAGTTAATAACCAAAGCATCTCCAGATCGGATTTTGTTAAATACCTCGGTATCACCCTAACCCATAATCGGTCCTGATGTTAGTGCTGTTGCAGAAACTCGAAGACTATCCTTTTATACATATAGACCCAGGAAACCCACCCACCGTTCCACATACTCTCATTACTAAATTCGTGATTGCCTACATCCTTCCACACTATTTATACTGTCTGCGGGAATAAAAGGATAAGCTTTGGTCTTGTTTTACAGATCTTATAAGCCTCTTCCCAATACAGTGGAGTTGACAGACTTGTCTTGATTGAGTTTTATAGCTCCAGGGATTTTGGCGCTTGCGATACGCTTGTTGACAGCAAAACGCATGAGCAAGGACAACGTCTGTATCATTAAATATTGAAAGATATATCGGCTCCCCGGATTCGCTCCAAATGTCAACTGTTTCCTGCACAAACTGTGTGTTTGTCATACCTTGCTCGGCACGTGGTTAGTCGCAAGAAAACACTCACCCATCACAGAATTTTCTTCTTTTACTGCACTGCGGAATGTTTTCTGTTACTTTTTTATTGTAAATTTTATATATCCACGGTACATGCTCGTAAATTTCAGAAAATTCACTCTTTTGGTATGTTTCTTCTTGACCATACATGAAAAACGGGTATAAGAAGAACAAGCAAGATTGAAGATCACATAGTCGTGTTAAAAACGTCTAGTACCGGTTCATGTTAGATTGATTTTTAAATTATGCGATTCCTTTTGGCATGTGTTTTGTTACTGTTATAATGCACAATCTCTCTCTTTCGTTGTTAGATCACTCCGAACTCCACAATGGACTACTCAAAACAGCCTGTGGTGATCCAGGCCTACGATATGACGCCTACTGACAGTTTTTGGACACCTGCGATCAATCAAATTTCAAAGGTGAAGTCAATGACGCGCGCACATATCACTGCTTCTGACTACACACAATAGGCAGGTCGAGCCAGCCAATCCGAGACTGCAATCCAGACAGAAGCAGAATGATGCAAGCAGTGCCGAAATGTGATTGCTGAAAGTCTGGATAACCAATGACCTTCTTTTGTACATATTATTTAATTGTCCACATTTCTTCCAATAAACGAACTACCATTCCTGTTGCCCTTTCCTCGCGTCTCAGTAACGTGGGACATTGAGTGACAGTGCCATCCGGGCCCAGTGCTTACATGATTCAGTCCGTGATTGCTAGTCCTCGATACTACTACTACTACTACTGCGATCATTACACAACCCCAAATGGAGTGACGCCATCGATTCCTTTTTGGTTGATTATTCGGCCAAGTGCGCAGAACACACAAACCGGAATTCAGTGGATGTCTGAATGGATACACCCGACAGGGGGTAGATAATAGTGCATTAAGGGTTCTACGGTGTTGTGGGGTGAAGGAGGACAAGATAGATCAATAAATTCGAATAACATTGGTGGCGGTGATCGTACTGCCCCTCACTGGTTTATGCGGATTGTGCTAACTCACGATCTCCACGCTGGGTAAGTGAGAACATACGCCTGCGGACCAGGTGAGCTAACGGGCCATTAGTCCTCAAAACCAATAAGCTTCTTCTTTTACAGACGCCAAGCAATAAAAAACAATTTGGTCCCATATCTGGTGCTTATTCGGACCGATTAACTAAGGATTTTCTGTCTCAATTTATCACCAATATTGCACGCTAATAGTGTCTGTCACATGTTTTGGATATATGTGTCGCTGTATCACTTCAAAAGTGTGCTGAGTTTCATTTGTGAAAACTAAATGCTGAACACTGTTGGTTTATGGAACGACATTTCACACGTGAGCGTAGTTATTGCATAATCACTGGGGGTTATCCGTTCTGAGGATGCTAACACGGTGAGATGAAACGATACCGGTGAACGGCGTAGATGCGTTTGTTATCAGAATGGTGTGAACCAATATGTCAGGCGAATCGGGAACACACGCAAGCGAAACAATTGGGAAAACAGGATGTTAAAAATGTGGATAGGATTGCAGTCAATTGTCATTGGGCAGTAAGTTTGATCCAGGCAGTTCCGATTTGTCACAAAACTAAACAGTAAATCAGCCGTTTTAAATACATCTCCGATCTGTTTGTATGATTCTTTAAATAAAGATACGTAGAAATGTGAACGAATGAATGTTTCCAGAGACCCATGGAGCAAACCGTTAGGTGGTAAGAGTCCGTATTTTGAGAAGAATATAACTTTTCCGGTCTCTTCTGAGTGATTGTATTGCAAAACGAGAAGAATGACCTGAGGTTCAAAAATCTAAGTTAGGAAGCTATTAACTGGACAATAGTGCCTGGGTACACTTCAGTACAACGTCGTAACGTAATTCGTGACCATTCATAGAAGATCGTTGTATACAGTGTAATATCTTCTACCTCTTATTCCAAGAATAGTACAATGACAGAAAACCAGAAAAACATAACACAAACACTCTTTATGCCTTTGAGTTTGCATGAGATCTAAATAATCATTCACCTTGGTATTGTCCATTGAACGTGAACCGCATAGCTCAGTAATAAGTTTTGTGCTTTCCAACCCGAATGTCCTCTGTTCCAGTCCGATCGGAGTCACAAAAATAGTGCGCATATCTAATGGGTCTCCATGGGGACGAACTCGCTGCGTTGTCCATCATGCACTATTTGAACGGTTGCCCAGTCCGCCAAAAATGACAGTGAATTGAACTCTGACAAAACCTCTTGAAATCAAATTTGTCCGGAGTAAAGACAAGTATGAGCAAATGACTGGACTACTATTTACGACCAATGAAACGATTATTGTTGTGGCGTGGGAAGTAAGACGTGTGGGACTTAGTATTGAATGGTTACGCAAACAGATTATTGCAACTTAGCAAAGAATGTGGTGTATTATTGAGGAATTATGGAACAGATTGATCGGTTAACAGTTATGATTGTCACATAGGTGGTGTACCAACTCAACATATGAAGCAACTCATCGAAGCTGTGTGATTGTTACGCAGTAGTGACTCGCTCAATATTTCATCATCAGTGATTTGCTTTGTAACTGGATAGTGTTTTTTTAAGGTGTGAACACACAAGAAACGTTTTCAATCAATAAGACTGAATTCAACGCACGCACGCACACAGATGTCCGACTAAGCGATCCGTTAAAAACGTGATGATTAAAGAGGGTTTATGAAATGATAAATTTCGCATCGCATCGAATATTTTGTTTTCATCACTTGGATTTCTCTTTCCTCGCATCGTAGAGCACAGCTGTTTGACAACAGCACTGCTCATGCTGGTCACAACCGTATACAATAATAATAATAACAATAACAATAATAATAACACATCTAGCGCGAATCAATGTAACACACAAATGCATACACTATGAACAGATTTTACGGAAATGAAACAAACGGAGCTGCGCAGTTCGAGCCACATTACCAGCCGAGATGAACAAACAATCAGTGTGAAAAAAATGCTCAAAATATGATACCCAATACTGCGGACGATTCAACACGAATGTAATTTGTACAAACACCAACCGTACAGTAGGATAACAATGTTTTGTTCAATCGGAGACATTTTCGCTTTCGGCTAGCAAAATCACTTGCGAGCAACTCTCGTTGTTATCCTGTCTCTCTTTCTCTCTCCCTCAAAGATTTTCAGGTAAATCGTTTGTATGTAAATCAATGACCAATCGATATTAGTTGACATGAAAGATTTCAAACTTTGGCTCAGAATAGTTAAAATTGGAGTGTGTCGTTCGTCTACCGGTCAAAGTACTAATCAAACAAACGAGACCAGCTTCCTTTATCCATTAAACTTCACCATAATAGAGATGACAAGTAGAGCACAAACAACCGTTGACAGACACTGATACAATCACGATCTTTCAAAGATCTCAAATCCAATATCATACGAATGATCAATATCTGTGTATTTTTATGGCTCTCCACTCCTCCCTCCCTCACCCTCACACCCTCGCACCCCGCGTTTCCCTACCCGATTACCGAGCTCGAAAAAGAGCATGGTGCCACAGTCGATTCAATCACCCTGAAAAGGCCTACCCGCATTTAGGCGAATTTCGCCACACAGACACACACCATTGCACTGTGTCATTATTCAAGTCCAACAATGATTGAAAAACGCGAACCAATACCCCCTAAACGAATGAATTACTCCACACTCTATGACCCACTGCTCACGGCATGTATGGATACGAAGATAGCTACGAAGGTCCAGTTCTAGCTTACTGGTATCTCGGTATTGTTGGGCTAATGTTTATCGGTTTGGTGCTTGCCGGATTGTACTTACACAAAGTGGCCTGTTTTGCCAAATACAACGCTCAAACATGTTACGATGTGAGCATCGGAAGTGAGTCCTAGCTCAAATCGATGACCTTTGGTTATGCGATTGAATATCAGCCCATGGTTTCGGTTTGTGTATCCCGCCACACAGCAACCAGACCTATGATACGTTTAATTGAAACATGAAGCCTGGATGAATGAATGAGAATTCAGTTGTTGTTTTTCTTTTCTATGAAAAAGAGTTTGTGCATTATGCAATCTACTCCTCATCTTTTAGTCCAGTGATTCATTCACTCAGTTCAATTGGGGAATATTTGAATTGTTAATTTCCAAAATCGATTGATTCTCACTAGTCAAGCATGAAAGCTCATTTATCTTTATCAAGATGCTACCGTTTACCGGAATTCATAGTGAATTTGCACAGTATCAAACTGACCCAGAAGGAATAGTCAAAAGAAATTTCAGTTCCGACTAAAGGGGGTGGGGTTGCTTGCCATAAATACATCAAGAGCTCCGGGAATCGGTCACACAGTAATTCTATTTTGATAATCAACATATTCGCTTTTCAAACCAAAATTTTTCACAACTTTTGTATAGCTTTTCATCAATTCGAATCTCCATTCCAAACGTTTTCCAAGTTTCACTCCCGATTTATTGGCAAGATATCAAAAAAAGATAAAAATTTACTCAGACAGAGCTAATCCTTGTACAAATCAGTTGAGTGTGTGAACGCAGCATTTGAACGTCCGAGAACAGATTTGTGCATTTTTTTTATAATGGAAATAATTTTGATTGACCGCTGCCCGTACCCGAGAACTGACTCCTATTATATGCTTAATAAATCGAGTATGTGCACTGCATTCGTCCAGTTCACGTGACCGCACAGACTCATCAAGGTTTGTGTCATATGACTGTTATGCTATTATTGATCGATACAATCTGACCGTTCTCCCTTTGTTAATATCCTGAGCGTTCACAACGAACTGCAGTGATATTTGAAATCCGGATTTTTATGTTGTAAGAGTCCGGTCTGCAAGCTTCCAATTCACTCGAAATATAATGTCAAATAAGTTGTGAACTATCGGATCTCGTTCTAATCTCGAGCTAACTGAATACATCTATACATGTTCGCTAAGCTTAGCCGCTGGTTTGCAAACGTCTTCTGATCACATCAGATGAGATCCTCAGTGCTTATAAAACTGCATTGGATATTACACCTGGGGTGATGAAAGAAACAACTTTTGCTAACCAGATCGCCCATCTGAGTTAATGGGTGAAGAGATGAAAGTTGTCGTGAGTGAGAGAGAGAAAAAATATTTCATGTGATTAGACAGTAACAATGAGATCGCAGTTCGTTTGACGATTCTCCGTGCCGAGTCATGNGCGACGAAAATGGAGTTCTACGTTTAGAAGTTCACACACACATATATATATATATATATATATATATATGTATATATGGATGCACACCCACACACTGCTATTGGGAATTGTGTAACTGAGTGGTAAGAAGATCTAATTATTATATCATTATTTTCCTTTACTATTTTCATCAATACAGAAGTAGATGTATTGATCGAACTCGTGCAACACCATTACTTTCAACAGATCTCTTTCTCCCCATGCTTAATGGCCTGAGTCTCACTCAGGAGGATGCATACAGTATTACCCCCAAGCCAGAAACAACCTATCTGTCATATTTAAAAGGTGAATTCTTCGTGTATATAGCAAATGAAGTGTGAACTGCAAAGCAATGGACAGCTGTTTCGACCTAGTTGGGTTTTATGAACAGTGCGAATCCATCGATCCAACTGGAGATCGAACCGGGGACCACATAGACAGAACGTAAGCGTGCTATCCACTCGGACACCAGACAGTTGATCAAACTGTTTTTAATTTTCCATTTACACAATATAACACAAATCATCTTTGCGAAATTGTTGCGGGCGATAAACCTTGCTCATCTCAGCACTAGCCTCCGGGTTATTGCACCGTTGAAAACATTCACAACCTGACTACTTATTTGTAGTAGTATCTTTATGTATTGCTACTTCTGTTAGTCGAAGGCCTTATAAAAGCACAATTTGTTTACTTGGATAACAGCTGCAAGATAAATGTTAGGGTATATTTATGAAATGACTGATACGCATGACACGGATATGATTTATTTCATTTTCAATTGTTTCATTAGTCCCACAGAACACATTGAGAACAACAGCGTGGTGAAAAAAACTCGTCTCAGTTATTCGTAACCAGGCCATTGCACAACATTAAATATGACTAACAATAAGAACGAAACAGGGCAGAAGAGATTTAAGTCCTAATGATTCATCTGTGGCTCTAATCATTAGGACTCGAATCTCTCCTTCCCTCCCTTAAACTGGATGAAGATACACTACGGACTGGATCGATTAACCCGGATTTCTGCGACTGAATGTACTTCCCGAATGACCAGTAGTAATAATGTGAGTGTGTAAACAAACGTGTTTTTCAAAGCATCATTGACTAGCTGATCACTGTACATTTTAGAGTTATTTGAACAGAGAGTGGGTGTGGAGATACCAGTAACCAGTGTATGAAACGGAATAGAAAACCCGTCCAGTCTGAGGAGATGGAGTGAACAGGCAAATTCAATCAGATCGGAATATGTTTTGGTTGAACCCTTCCTCCATGCCAGTTAACTGTCTGTTTTGTTTGTTTTTGCAGACAACATACATATTTGGACCACTCAGTAAATTTACAGGGGTATTTGGAATCCACTGGTTAGTATACAGGCAAGAAACAATTTGAGCAACCAGCATAGCCGTTGCAAATCCTTTCTGTAGTTTTTCCAGGTGGCTCGAGTGGGTGATCTAAATGTGAAAATGTCTGTACCATCCGTGAGACCTCGCACCTCAGCCGGTCGAGCGTTCTTTGTACAAAAACGTAAGCGGTATCCATGTATGGGTTACAGTCCCATCTAGGCCACTACTCCGTTCACAATTCCCGAACCTGCCAACCAGCACGAAAGACAGATTGTTCACGGGTGCGAAGTCATCTGCTTGCATAAGTTTACTGAATTCTATGGAAAAGGCTGTATGGGTTGAACTATAACTGTTCGATCATGCTAAAGAACACCACCCATCATGGTTGGAAACGAGAGTAAAAAGGAGCAGTGATGACCATTAGCCACGAGAGAGTTATTCAAAGGGGTTAGGTTTTGAATACTGCTTCATGGTGGGGCTATTGCGATTCACCTTTACAAACCGCCTTTGTGTGCCGCTGAAACAGTCTGTATGAACAATGCGTGTTCCATGGCCATCTATTCACAATCGGACGGGTCTTTTTCCTGTTACCATTGACTCTGTGACAAAATAGTATTTTCTCCAGATGCAGTATCAGGACTGCGTTATATTGAATCGATAGGGTTAATTTTTATAACTGATCTCTCCACTCCCACTCGTCAAGCAAAATCAGTGTGTCATTCACCACTGGGAAAACTGGAGAACAGTCCACAAACTTGTGTTAGAATCATTTGAAGTGTATGTCCACCGAATTCTCTGGGTGCGAATGTTTTTTCTTCACCGCTCTAATCAGTTAAATTGTCTAGGAAATAATCCTATGAATTTGTGTGTAGAATTCTGCTCGAAAATCAGGGACTTAGATTACAAATAATGATGAGCCATTGAGTTACTCCTCATCAAAATTTCCATTTTCCTATTTTTGGTGATTATTAAACAGAAGAAATTGACAGTTCTAGCGAGGAAGGTTGACCTTTCACTATCTTGTTTACTTGATTGATCCACCCTAATTATAACTGGATGCAACTGTAGTTTCTATTGAGTCTGGGATTGAAGTATTTTACTTGACAAATCTTCTTTTTTTCGATGAATTAGCAAGCATACCGCTCTGTATTTTAGACATTATTGGATTAAGTGATCAGAGTGAAAAAACTCCAAGCAAACATGCTGAATGCCTACAAGTGAACATGAATCTGGTATGGTTTGTTTTCAGGCTGTGGATTACCTGAATAAAATCTATTCTCTGACTCCTCATTAATTCAAATTTTCCGCATACATGACTTGTTTCGTGCATATAAGACGCATTTATCAATTTTTTCCCACACGTCTGAAGGCTTCGTATCACGCACTTGCTTGTCCTGTCCAACCGTCACGTGACCACTAATCGTCTTTACTGTTCGATCGATGTTGTCCGACGGGGAAGAATTCCTGTTAGTTTTATGCACCACCTGTGGGCGATTAAGTTTACTGCTACACGTGATTGTTTGAATTGAATAGAGCAGTTTTAGTCACAGTTTTGAGTTCCAATTAGTTCCAATAGACAATCATTTCAACCCGAGTATAGAGTGGAAAACATTCAACACTGCAACGATTTTTTGTGTGCTGTGTTGTAGTATTGCTTTGAAAAAAAACTATTGCACAATTTTGAATGATAAATATCAATAGACTGTGTAGGATAAGACTATTTACTTACTTATGAATACTCTAAATTTACAATAATCAAAAAATATCACCAATAAACAACTATCAGAAATTCGTAATTTGCTGCCAATATTGATAGAAGTTGCCGATTCCGAGGACGTCTTGCCGTCCATTCCCTGAGGTTTATTCTGTAGATTACTTTAGTCCCACTAATCTGAGTTTTTCCTTTAAAATTCTAAAAATTTAAACAGTGGCAAACTGCCGCTTTGTTCGCGCTTTGAACTTTTATTCTCGTAGCAATTTGGCTGTACTTTTTGAAGCATCTTTGAGATATGGCAAAATTGGTTTTGTCTTATGTTCCCTTTTCTTTCTTTTGATCCATGGTCCGTTTAATGAAGCTGTGCGAGAAATAAATGTTTTTCAAATATTATCCCAGCAAAATCCTTTTTGGAACAATTTGAGTAGTTACATTTTGGCTTATGGATTTAATTGTACCACGGGTTATTGCATAAGACTGTTGTCTCCAACGCATTCCTAATACCTGTTTGGTGGTCCTACTCTACTGCCCTTCTCTGTTCCCAATGTGAGCCTGACCACAGCTTCACCCATTTCTGCATTTTAATGCTTTGACTGTGAATCCGGATACTGGTCATCCCAAAGGGTGCTCGTTTAGCATGTTCGCAGAGTTCGCCCTCAAAGTCAAAGTATGTTTTCAGAGAATAGCTGGTTCCATTGATTGACTTTGTGGGGTTCCTTACATTCTTTCTCTCAATTTGAACCATATCAGGCTCAAATCAGTTAATGTCAACCGAGCGATAACGTCACTGTAGTTCACAAATTCACCTATTTTATATTGAAGGTTTTGAGCCTATCTTAAACTAAATTTGTTTTCAAGAGAGAGAGAGAGAGAGAGTGGTTGCAATCATCTCGAAAATTCCTATGCTAACTTGTATGTGTCGATTCCCGAGAGGGAGATAATTGATCTGAGTGGAATTCCTGTTCAGCGTGTATTTGTCGCACAGTAGAATTGTGCAGAACATAGTTCATGGTTTTCATCACACTGCTTTGATTGCCTGATGCAGTTCGTTTGGTCATTTGAACCTGAAGTTAGTTTTACTTTCCAGTCTTGTAGCGCTGTCGTATGAATTCACCAACAACTGCTAGTTTGCAGAAGCATTTCTGTAGTCTTTCGAATGTGGTCTGCATTGATTGTTATTAGCAAGCTAAATGATGATGCATTTGTTAATCTTCGATGATTTTAGGGCTTCCTTCACACATTTAAAAAAATGGCGAACTTTCCTGTTCACGTTTGATTTGAGACGACAAAAGTCCCAACTGCTTGTTTTTTCGCACTGCCGTGTATCGCAGATGACTAGAAAGCTCATTCCGGTTCCACCAGGTATTCTTTGTTTGAGATCAAGTGTTATGTTATGTTGATACGAGCGCTTCCTGACTAGGCCCGAATAATAATACGGAGAGAACACGGCTGGAGAACAAAAGAGTGTTTTATTGATCATGACACGATAAGCAAACATAGGTGTTAAACTGGGTGTGGTGATGCACCAATCAGATCGCGTCCTTGACACAGATTGATCAATCGGACGACAGCTGTCTGATTCGCCTTAGTCATCCCATCCGGAATCAATTCGCCGTAGGGCGTCGCGAGCGCACTTGCGGTGTGACGCGGATCGATGCGTGGCCTGACGGGTTCTATGCGCCCCGTCCTAACACCAAGATTGCTTTTGTCCTCAAGAATATGCAATTAGCTGAGTGATTGAAACTGAAGTTGCCCGTAAAAGTGAAAAAAGTTATTGACTATAGCGGGGTGAGTAAACTTCAGTAGGAAAATGAAAACAATGTGTGGAGTTGAGAGGAAAAGGTTGTTCTAAAGTCTTTGATCGTCGACCTTTCAGTTGATGGTTTCTATAGACTACGATATCATCGTTGTTTGGGGCGAGGGCAGCTAGAGCACACTGACCAGTCTGTTCTGTACACAGGGTGATGCATTCTTGGGCTTAGTTTCTGTGATTATTTATTCGCAAGTTTGCACGAAATTTGACGATTCCTTCGCTTAGGGACTTGTGCTACAAGTAAAGGCATCCATTGTGGGTAAAGTATGCATTGAAAAAATCATATCGGTTTTGCTCTTGCATATACGCAAATAAAATGAACTGACCGATATGAGATTAGGTAACAAGACAATGATGTGGAGGAGAAAGAACACGTAGAAATAGTATAAACCAAAAAACGAGAAAGATGAAGTACAACAACGGAATTGTGAAAAGTGGTGAGGTGAGTGTACAGTAAGGTTGAAACATATTGTGGTTGACAAAATTGGAGATGAAACGATCGAGGATCGGGTGTGGACAGGGGGGGGGCGGGATGCATCAGAAAGGACTGACTGAGTCACACGGACGGCCACAAGCTTTACGGTGTTGGTTGATGGTAGTCGACCAGTGCCACTCAACGGTACAGTACCTTTTCTAGAGATGCTTTTCAAAGAATATCTAATCAATATAAAATTCTTAAACAAAAGAGCAAGGGGAACAGTAAGTATCGTGGCGTAAAACGTACGAGAAGAAAAATTCACAAATCAAATACAAAGACACCCCCAGATGTCAGAGACGTGCGATGAAAAACGTCGAATTTCTAACCTGTTGTACGTGTTAGGACCAGTTGAGGTCAATAGAGTGAAAACATCCACCGTATTTGAAATGTTGTGACCTTTCAACATTTGAATGGTTAACCAAGCTGTTGGGCACATGTGATCCGGAATGCTTAGATGGCTTTCGATTGAAGGCAAACCAAGCTTCAATGTATTTGGTGGAGCTTAAGAAAATAATATCATCATCAGGTCATCGGGCATTCTAAATTATGGCTGATCAAAGGTGGTTGATGGAAGGAAGAGTTGGCATTGGATAGAGCATTGATCACCACGTCGACGGCATTCTGAAATGTGAAAACAGCCGGTGTGAACGGCAAGTCAGAAAAGAAAAAAGCACAATATCAGGGGAAACATGATTCCACCCCACCCACCCCCCCTTCCCCCCGAGAACTCCCACCGTATCAGTTTGAAATGGGAATGTGCATCATATCGGGGGGNGGAGGGGGAGGGGAGGGCAGGTGTTGGGGAATACTAAATTTCCCCTGAAAATTCGCACCGTATCAATTTAAAATGGAAACAGAACAGATAAGATTACTTCTTATGGTACTTCTTATCTAACATAGGATGTGGAAGCTCGGATAACACTAAGATATGTGAACTGTTGTTAGTTAAACATCTAACTCAATAAGAGTGGCGGAATATTTGGCTATTGTAAATATCTCAATAGGGTTTTGTTATACACTGAGCTAAAGATGACTGTTTAGTCAAGTATGGCAAGTATGAACAGTTTTGTTTTGAAGACCGGTTAGGGATAAAATGAAGAGTGTAAAACAGGTGACCACATTAACAGTTGAGCGACTCTTACAATAATCGAAATGGTTTGAACCATATAGGTCAGTAGAATAGGAAAGAGCCCTAATAATAATTCGCTCAAAATTCTTAAATATTGCTGACAAATCAACTGGCCAAAAATTACTTTTTTCTTTCTTTGGTATTGGAGTGATGTGAATATCACTCTACATATCAGCTGGTCTACCTTCTGATGGACATTAGCTAAAGATGAATGAAAGCATTTGTACCGGGTGATTCACACATGCTTTGGAGATCACTAGGAATAACTGGTCTGAACCGAAGGATTTATTGCGATGGATAGCATTCATCTCCTTCAAAACTTGCTTTATTGCGACAGTTGCAGGAAGATCGAGATCATGTGACTTTGTACTTGGTCTCGGTAATTCTTGTTATGCAAAGCGAACAATTAGGAGATTATCACTGAGCAACAATCAGCCCAAACCGACTTGGCTAAGGGTTGGATGCATAAAACTGCAACCAGTGCAGTCGTATCCCACCTCAGAGAAACCGGAAATAAATTACATATTAACAATTTAAAAATCACATTTAAAGTGCCTTTGAACGAATCGAATTATATGATCCACCACTCACCCGAAGCATACGTCTATAAGTGACTCGCTAAGGCACGAATTTCTGTTTGGAATAAGCACTTTCTCGGTCTAGGGGAATTTATCGCTCCAACTATTGAACGGGGATTTTCCGGTTGTCCTTCGCAACTGGTCTTGTTCTCTATAATGTTATATTCCATAATGTATGCCTTTTAACGGAAACATGTTCGAGAGCCCATAGACTTCTATCTTTGGTCTGGTGATTTCTTCAAAACCAAAATCAATTTCCTTTGATCAGTTAGATCCGTCGATCGCTGATCTTTTTTGCGGAGCTGTCAAGAAGCAGGTTCTATGTCATAGGACTTTGAAAATCCTGACGATATTGTTTCAGTCTGGTAGTTGATTTCTCAGCGAATTCATTGCCTCATGCATAAATTCTCCGTGTGTCACCCTCACCGGACGCATGCACCATGGTTCGAGCACGAATAACGTACGCCCCTACGACAACGAAACAAAGCTCAGGTACATTACCAAGGTAGGGGTGTCCTAGATAAGGTTCGCTATATGAAACCGGTGCATCGGATTACAAAATTAAAAGAGCATTCTATTTGACCAGCATCTTTCAGAGAGCTCAGTGCAAGCACTAAGTAGTTTCATGCATGCCCCAGATCCCGATTCAGAACGACTACAGATCTCTCGTCGATCAATGATTGATGTTGTTTGATTGATTGATTTTGTTTCGGTAACTGATAGGAGAACACTGCAATGTCTGCATTGCATAACACTTATGTGTATACTTTGAAATAGTCTTCTACAAATACCTCAATATACTAAAACAAGATGAAATTACCTTTGTTCTTTTTGTCGTGCATGTTATTCACTTTTCATTTATCCTTTTGTCATTATCACCCTGATGGTTTGCCAACCAAATTCCATGAAAAGAACCGTAAAACAATCGTATAAGTGCGCAAATTGAGTGGTTTAGAACGCTGATGGAATTGATGCAAATCGACTACACTTTCCGAGATTTCCTAAGCGATTGACACAGCTTTTGATCTGATTTTCCCCAACTATTTTACATGAAAACTTTCGTGATTTACTGCGGACGCATTAATTTCTTTCCTTCACTTTAGATGAGCGCCCGTTCATTTTTTGTGAACTGGGTCACAAACGGTGTTGAAAATATTTTCAAGATTTGACAATCACTGAATTTCCCTATCCCCCCCCCCTGTTCAGTGCCCGACTATTCTTGTTTCAATACCAAGCTGATCACGAATTCCTACCCACTTTACATCTGTTCACAGGAACCTATTTGGAATTCAGAAGTACTTTTGTTTTTTCAAATTCCGTAATCTATCTTATCGAGGAAAAGTGATTATAAATTATTGAAATTGAATACACCCGCATTCCGTAGTTCAATTTTCTGAACACCACACACACAACGTTGTATTTCAACCAACACACACAACAATAATGGAGATAAAGTGTTTTTTGTTGTTGGCGATGGTGGTTGTGGAGGTGTTGGTGGTGGAGATGGTGATGGTGAAGGTGGTGGTGGTGGAGGTGGTGACGGTGGTGGTTAGTACAATCGCAGCTGACCATTTGATCCCGTCTAATTAACATCCTCACTGTAAACATCATATCACGCCAATCAAACTCGCCAGTATCTTTCACATCCTATTACGATGATCAGTGGTGAAAACCACAGTTACACTTAATGATAAGCTAACGGTTAACTACTTGCTCAATAACGGGATTTTGAACTCGGTTTGGGTAGAGCGGAATCTTCCGTGCTCATAAGATAAGATGGCGTCATAGAAATTCATGTTTTCAGAAGCTGCAGAGACATCAGTCTCAGAAAGTGACAGATTCAAAAAAGGATAGCCAAATGCGAAACGGAATGCTGTAAGTTACAATAAATTTTCACCGAAAACTCGTTTAGTGTTTCTTTTATTTTCAATAAATACAAGTTGTTTCACAAAAGCCGATTGGAAGGCTCGTGAGCGTGCTGAAATTGTCTTCTTATTCTGTTTATATTTGTGCGAATCTGAACTATCCCTTTTACTGGTGAACACTCTCCAGAAGCGAACAAATTCAACCAGTCCCGTTGATGTTCATTGCCAGGGAACTGCTGTGTGCGTAACTCATTTCACATCAGTGTGTCTCCTCCCAATCTAAGCACTCATCTGTTCATATAGTATGTATTGAGAATACGACTAACTTAAAGGATGACGAAAGTAGCTAGGAGGTGCCGTCAAAATAACGTATACCCAGGGTCTTGCGGTATACATACGAGTGAGGAGGGGCTCAAACCATATCTGGGACTAAGAAAGCGTTTCACCTTTGCAAAATAGAATACAAATCTTTGGTTCTGTGACTGGGGATTGTAGATATGAGAATTACACTGCGTAATTAAACCGCTTCAACGGTCAGGTCATATGTGATAGGTTGTTTGAGACTGGAAAGACCAGATTTTAGGGTTTCCGTAAACATCGTGTTGATGGATTGGTTCATCAAATTGCTAATTAATTACATAGTTGAGGCAGCTCAACCAGCTTCAGATGCTGAGAACAACAACAATAAAAATAATATAAACCTCAGCATTTCCCAAAGTCGTACACACTCACACTATTGACGAGCAGTTTGAGAAAAGGATACACACAAAACACAAGCTGTGTATGCTCATAGTCCAGGGAAATCTTAATGTATGTTCCCTTTCTTGTGAAAATTCGCTATAATGTCCGAACCTGTTAAATTGAAATGAATGTGCTCAAAAAAAACTGTCGTGCTGAACTGTTCGTTGTGAGTTATTCACAACATACAGATCGGGATCGGATTCAAGCCAAAACAAAACGTCCAAAGATGATGATGCCTGACCGGATTTCATCATCCCAAGCCTACCGTAAATCAAGACGGAGACGTATGTTACAAGCATTCTGTTACGCGTGTGAATCCGTCAATTTTCAATCTCAAAACAAATATGATGTCTGCGCTTATTGCATCCATCCATCGTCGTACAGTCGTTCAACTGTCCTCATAAAGGACGGCAGTCCAGCCAGTCATTGAAAAATTCAATCCAGTCAACTATACCTTATAAACTTCAAGTGAATCCGTTGTAGCTCCATTGTAAGAATATCCGACCAAGGGAATCCCACGAGAGGATTGGTGTTTCGGCCGTCAAATGTTACCGATTGAACTCAATTCGATGAACACAAACAAAAGTACTTTTTAAGTGAGTTACCGCGCGAGGATGAAAGGAGTGGAGTGAGCTGTTCGTCCACACACACACACCCTCCCGACTCAACCCGAAACGTTATATATATATATATATATATATATATCCGTGATCGTTGATCGAGTGCGCGTCATAGACGAGAATGAACGAACCCGGCGGTAATTGACCTCTGACGGTCGGGTACGGAAGCGAATCATGTCAAGATGGATCGATAAATCGGTCACCATGCCCAGACGTGAATGTGGGGATGAATGATTACATGAGTGGCACCAGTCTAGGCCCTCAATAATCCAATGAGTAAATTCCATCAAGGCCGAGTTTTTCTCGAATAACACGGATTCCTTTGAATGAAATGCGATTGCCTATCTATTTCTGGCATTGACAGGGACACTTGATAAGATACTTAGCATGTATGAGCTGATGCAGTTTACTTTTCCCATGAAATCACTCACCAAACAGATTGAAGAGGACTTCACCTTCGTCCGCAATGATAATAAATCCAACTGTTGCTGATTATTTTCACTAAGCTGGAATAAACCCCAATAGTTGATAGTTTGTACCGTTTGCATCCCAACGAAAAGCAAAAGATCAACCTGTCCAACCAAGTCTACCGGGTTTTACACGATTGTTTAGTTTTAACAATTCGTGAACTGTTTGCCTTGATTTGCCTTTAATGAGTTGTAGCAGGGAAGAAAGAATCTTCAAGAGGTAGCTTTGGCAACAAACTTTGCTGACTACCATGTTAAAACAAATTGTCCCCTTCTACTGTCTATTCATTTAGACTCAAATCTCCAAGATATTGAATTTCGAGTTTCACGTATCTAGTGGGGTAAAACTGTTTATTTTTCGGCCCCGGTTTGTGCTCACAATAACAGCTAGAGTAAACTATGGAGTGGATATAGTCACAAGCCTATCGCCTTAGTAGTACTCAAAGTCTTAGTGCAAAAATCGAAAACTAGATCATGTTTAGCGCGATCTGCCATCATCTAGTGCACCAACACTCCCTGCTCCACACATACACTTACGCACACTGACATTCATGTCGTCGTTTAGCACTGAAAACGCAAGACCGCTGAAGACAACTATTCACTGTGAATGTTTGTATTGAAGTGGTTTGCTATTTAATTGTACTATCGACCGAACCCAGTGGGTACAGATCTTCTGGGATTCAATAAGCATCAGCTTTGTAATTTATCCATAATAAAAATTTGAAATATGACTATTTCATTTTATAAATCGATGTTTTTTTATTTGCTTTCGCCTGATCACTTGGGAACTTTATTTGTCCTTTCCTAAATCCGTGGATCAGAATGACCTCTCAAGGCGTTTTCGCTTTACCGAGATTCCCCCAAAAAAGCGATTGGGAACTATGTTTTCCCAACATGATGCCACCTATGTACACACAGTCGACTTCAATAGGATTTTCCTGCTATACCGAAACATTTCGGTAATGGACTGGGCAATCCACAGCCCAGATATGAGCCCGACTGAAAATTGCTAAGGTCTATTCGCGAAACAAACTTGTGTGCATTAAAAGACAGTCCCTAACGTCGGTGAATTAATAATAGCTATCGTTCAAGAGTAGAACAATTTTGTAGTTCGGACAAAATCCATAACCAAGTGGGTAGTATGCCAAAATGTTTTGTTTAAGGTATAACTAGTAAAGATCCGTTTTCTTTTCTAACAGATTCAGTGTACTTACCATTTTACTGAAGTGAAGTTTAAAACAGTCTGTGCTACTGGGCATACATTTTCTATTACACATCAGTTTAGAAAAGTCATAACCAATCTCTGCTTATTTTTTCTACTATTTATGGAATTTCATCGTTTTCACACCACAATTGATTATTCTGAGTGGTTTATCTACCCAGAAATCGCAGAAAAGTAGAGTGAAGTCAATAGTCATTTGTGCACTATATGCATTAAATTTTCGTATATGAGCTGATCTTAATAAATATGCCTAGTTGGCCGATTAATGCTCAGTTAGTAAGAGAACCTATGTTAACGTCCATTTTGAAAGAACTAAAGATAGAGGGTTACATATCACAAGCGGTTTTCGAAAAGCTGGTTCCGACTAGATCCTCGCCACTGCGGCTCTATGGATCAACGAAGGTGCATAAACCAAACGTTCCGATACGACCTATAATTGACATGTCAAGTTCGCCATACCATACCATAGCCCGATGGATCGTAGAATTGCTAGAACTAGTACGCCGAAAGATTACCCGTCATAGCGTAAATGATACGTTTACCTTTATAGAGAAAATAGAAAACCTCAATGTTCTCAACAGAACTATGATATCCTTCGATGTGGAATCCTTGTTTACAAATGTACCGCTGATTGAGACAGCTGATCATATATGTGACTTCTTAGTTTCTAACAACATTCACGTCGGAATTCCGGTGAATAAATTGAAAGAGCTGATTCTCAGATGTACATTTAACATACCGTTTTTGTACACTGACCGGATCTACAGACAAATCGACGGAGTAGCCATGGGATCTCTACTAGGTCCCATATTGGCAGATATTTTTCTAGCCAAACTGGAGAATGAAACATTTGACAGAAAGACAATTCGACATTCATTGCAGATACCTCGACGATACTTGAATCGTTTAAGATTCTCACATCAGCCACACAACTAGCTTCTCGACGAATTCAACAAGTGCCATCCGGTTATTCGTTTCACCTGTGAATTAGAGAAGAGCGGACAACTACTCTTCTAAGATGTGTTATTAACAAAGCGAGACGACGGTGCTGTTCAAAGAAGCGACTTACGCAAAACAACAGTAGACGCATTTTTGTAGCTTGGTCCCCCTGAAATAGAAACGTAACCTGGTCATACATTTATCCCACCGAGCGCGTGCGACTTGCGGCGGGGATACACTGCAGTCTGAGATAACGTACTTCAGTCAACTGGTTACCCGGAAGCTTTTATTGATAAACATATTCGTTTGAAAACCAACACAAGCAAAAGCCTGACCGTTCCTCACAAGAACGTTTTCCTTACCGTGCCGTTTAAGGGCGACATTGCCCTGGAACTTCTCAAAGGACGTTTGTCCAAAGTGATCTCCAGAACGTTTCCTGCAGCTCAATCGTATATCCTCACTACCACACTGCCCTTGGTGTCCCAGCAAATAAAAGATAAGTTGCCTCTTCAGTCCAAATCCTTCGTTTTATATCTCTTCACGTGCACTTGTAGTGTGCGATACATTGGACATACGACCAGGCGATTATCAAAACGAATCGCTGAGCACTGTTCTGCGGCCCTCTACAAAGGAACGGTTAAATGTATTCACAGCTCGGTTCTCGGTCATCTCGTCGATAGCGGGCATTTTGTGAACAAATTGGATGCATTCAAAACTATTCACACCATACCCCGGAAATATTTCATGGGCGGCTTTTAACCACGGCCCAAGCAATTGCTATCTGCATTTTCAATCCAGAATTATGTAAGCAAAAAATGCTAGTCAAGACACTGTTGTTGCCCTGGTCTGGACAGCAGATTGACTGTGTATAAAAACAGAGCATCAATTCCCCCTTCTTCTCCAACTCTCTTTCCTCATCAGCAACCACAATCTTTAGAACTAATTATTTTTGTTTTTTTCTCTCATGTCCCACTCTCATCCCGCTCTCTAGTTTCAGCTCACAATCGTCATTTTTATCTGCCCACCTCTCTAACGTTGTTCATTTGACCTTTGTCCTCTCATTTATTCAAGTGCACCCAGAAAGTGACTAGGTTACGGGGACAGGACTTCAGCAGGATAGCAGAATGAGTTATTTTCAACGGTAAAAACATACTTAACTATAGTGATAGATAGGTCAAGTCATCTGGAACGATCAGACAATTAATTGTTTGTGCCCTAGACTTGCTAAACGTTCATTTTGACTGTTGTATGTGATCGGCTGGTTGTTTGGTTCAATGCGTAGTCAATCAGGTTCACCAAGCTGATATGTTATACGTGCACAGTCATTGCCTCTGGAACTGATGTGCTTCAGCGTATTGTTTGTTGTTGTTCTCTTCGAACAGTTTACAAACCAATTCCCATACTGGGTACACACTGTTTCGTTCTGGCTCAATATTCGTACACTTGATACAGTGCAGTCGTGGACAAGCACCTGATATCACGTGATATCTATCGATGCGGTCTGATTCGCTTCGGCAATCAGTTCGCTGCTCCAGAGCCTAGTCACATTGAAAATTGCCACAAAAATGTTCTCCTAGAACAAATGGCCATCGATCAGTAAGTAGCTACGCGTTTATATCGTGTTAGATAGGTGTATTAGTACACCGCTATATCTGGACATTCAAAGCACTGGTAGTTTAAAACCTGACACACACTCATATTTGTCCCATGATTCGATCAGATTGAACCCAAACCGCGGACAACACACGAATCAGGTTACTATATTCTCTTGTGTTTTTACGCGTCTCTGTCTGTGCGTGTGTGTGTAAGCGATTTAGTAGCCAGATATAAACATGTCCAAGTGACTGGCTTTATCAGCTTAAGTAATGTGACCGTTCCATTTCTACCCATCTATTAGTTAAACTAGCAGCGTACAACAAATGTCGACCGCTTTACCGGTCTCCTCCTGAACAAGCATGCTTGTGATGGATAACCTTCGTTTGTCAGTATGAAACATGGTAACAGATCATGTTTTCAGTCAGTATATGACCAAATTATGAACGGAAATTACAGAACTTTTATTGAGACATGCCTCTAGTTTTTCAGTTTTAGTTTTTCTGTGCCTAATGCACAACAAGTTCCGTCTGGTTCTTCGTTGACTGCTCAATCTCTTTGCAGCAACAGCATTCTACAAGCTTCCTCATTCCAGGCACACATTTAGTACATTGCAAGCTTTTACAAATGCGTTTTTTTTAATTTTTTGTACTCATGCATTGTGTCACACTTGTTATGTGGCTTGGCTCCCAGTAAACTCCTTTTCCGGTCTAAGACTCTGGGACTAACAGCATTTTCCGTGGAGGTGAAAGTTATACCGCGGAATGGTGGAATTTCCAGGTGATCATTACTAGATTTCACTAACTAATAACAATTATCACTTTGACATGTGTCTTCTAGTAGGCTGTCTGAAAACACCACCGGCCTGCTTAGTCAAGTCAAGAGTGCCCTTTATTCATCCAATGGACAGTGGACAGAATTTTCAGTGAGAAGACTGTTATCACTTTTGCTCTGGCAATACACGCTATTAAAAATGAGTTCAAAGATAACTACTTAGATGATGATGAAGGAGATACAGACAACGCGCAAAAATTGAAGAAAATTCCAGCTTGAAAATTTGCATTAGACTGTGTATAATTTCGTTTCGAATTCGTTCCCTGGAAACCGACAAGCATGAAAGGTAAGGTACAGCGGAGTTGTGAAAAGCAGTGATATGAGTATATAAACGTCCAAATTTATAGCGGGTGACAGAAGTTGAAATGAAGCGAGATAGGGCTGAGTGTAAAGGATGTGATGTATCGGACAAAATA
>UZAN01040433.1:18995-29461 GCA_900618425.1 Echinostoma caproni | reverse complement strand
CCAAAATACTCTTAGTTATTCACCATCCATTACACAACGGACTTACGAAATCCGTATACACACCACCGACAAGCTGCAGGTTCAAACTTGGCCATATCTTGTACACCTACTCGTTGAAAGCTTCCACATTAACCACATAACTGCTTGCTTCATTGGTAAAGCCAATTTCTGAACAGCTCAAATTCATTTTGCCTGACTATAAATTTGTATCCATAAATGCAGTGTAAAACGCTAAAGATTCGCCTATCCGGATGCATACAGCTACTAATGACTTTTAAAGAATTAACTATCAAACGTCCAGTTCCAACTCTCCATGTGCCTACCTACCGAAATCAAAATCGAATAAGAACAGCACGAAAGCAGCACTCCATGGAGTACAACTGCGTTACAATTCAAGAGGAAAGGTGTTTATTATATATACATGAATTAGCCTTGGGTGTCCTGGAAAATGTGCGTGACAACCGATACTGGAACGTTCCAGGACAGGTGCGACCAATAAGATTGAGACAATTGGAGAGTCATTTTTTATTAAACACATTTGTGTGACGAACAGCAGATGGGGCGAACCTCTTAGTCAAGAGGACCTGTTGTTTACTGATAGAAACCGGTAACCGAAGCCTCTGTACTGAGAGTGGTAAACCACATAAGACCCAATTAGGCAAGACGTGGTAATGAACCGGACGACAACAAAGCTGCTAGTTTATTTCAGCACATTCCACAAAATCCCTGGAACTCTCATTGGATTCCTATTAGTTAGTTTACTCATAGAAAAGAGTCGATTGACAGAAGGATTTTCGTCTTCCTGGCGTACTGTGCACCTTGGGCGTTTGGCCCTAATCAAAGGGAGTAGGATCGGATGAACCGGACACCGACCTCCAATGGATTGTGGTTTTCGCACATCACCCAGTTGCTCCGCTGGTCAGGTTTCGGTTAGCCAAAGGCTACAGTTGTCACACCCCCAAAATGATAGTATTTAGCCCACGAGCAAATCGTGGGTAACTTTGCCGTCAACCGAGTAAGTACCACGTCTATTTTATTGGAATATTATGTGGTTCGTCAGTCGAAATCCCATGGTCTAATCAGTCCCCGGGACTGTGAGTTTATATCCACTGCATTGTTCTGCATCCCATGATATGCAATACAATGATTCTCCCGTGGTTTTATCAATGACATGATATTTGACGTTATACGGCATTCCCGACAGAGAGGACTGTATTGGACAGGAAAATGTCCGAATACAAGCATGAAGGCAAACCAAGTCAGTCATTAGTTTCAGATCAGGTAAACTTACTTGCGCAACTTTTCCGCTACCACCGTTGACCACATCCATCAAGTTTTTAAACAATGTCTCCGCTTGTGATGCTGGAAAAGATATATATATATATATATATATGTATAAAGAACTGATAATAACTACATGGCTAAAATTAGAGCGTGATCGAGTAGAAACACAGGAAAAATTTGAAGAGTACATCCTTTATGGTACTTTTCGGTGCGTACTCAGTTCTTTCTGTGTTGCCCTTCGAACAGTGGTGGCGTAGTGGTTTAGTAGCTGTTACCGGTGTGCTTTGGACCCTGTGGTCCGAGATTTGAGCCCCGTCACCGCCACCTAACTTAGTGGCAGGCAGCTTTGTCGTCGTCCGGTTCTATACCACGCCTGACCAAGCGGGACCTTTTGTGGTTCGCCACTCTAAGTCCCGGGGTTCCGGTTGCCGGTTACCGTCACTGAACAGCAGGTCTTCTTGACTAGAGGGTTCCATCCCGTCTGCTGTTAATCACACAACGGTGTGTAGCAAAAAACTGCTTGTTTTCTATGTAGAATCGTACGCAAAACGATTTGATGAGATATGAGAGATGAAAATCAATGCGAAAATCAAGATAAAAAAGCTATCGGCAGAAAAACTGGCACACAGAGCAATTAAACATGTGATCTGATTTGCTAAAGTTAACCCGAAATGGATCAAATTTGGGCAAAGCAACCGAGTAGTCTAGCATCAACCTATGGTCAGTATAAATGTCCAGCGTCTGATTGGGAAGCCGGCACACCTAGAACAGCTGAGAAAAGCAAAAAGGGACGAAAACCTATTGATGTCGAGTGCTTAATACAAGCATATAATATGCACAACGATAGTAAAATAGAGCAAGTATTCATAAAAGTAACCGATAAACAATGATCACCAAAGTAATGGGGGATTTAATTTGATTATATCGTGAAGTTCGCCTTGTACAGAGCAAATGAAGCGTGAGCTGGAACGCTAGGAAGAACGTGATAGCCGTTTCGACCTGGCTGGGTTTCGTAGCAGTGCGAATTCAGCCACTTAACCACCTGGAAGTTGTATTGTAAACCGAAGGAATGAACGATAACCAAGACCCACGGAACAGTTATGCTACCCAGCGCGTTCCCAGGTTGAGAAACAAGCATTGACCAGCCGATGGCGGCTAGCCGTGAATTCGACGGGACTAGTGGTATCACCGAATAAGCAGTCGAGGAAGATCAGTAGCAGCGTTCGAGGACTTGCTGTATTTACCATTTGGCCAAGATTATCTACCCTACAACTTCAGTTTTTGCAGCCATTAACCATGCACTTTTGGGTGCCGGTTGTGGTTGCTGTCTTTTGATCACCCATTCGGATAAAAAAGTGGAATGAAGATAGAAATTTTGCAAGCGGACTTAAGGAAAGATAGAGAATTCATATACACTGGGATTGCAAGAATATTGAGCAGATGCACTCAGCATCCAACTAGTAAGGTCAAAAAACTAGAAGCTATCAGATTGTTCAAACCAAAGTCTCCTTGTCACTTAGCTGCACTCAATGACCGCACACTAACAGATTGGTCAGCAAGCTGCCTTAACCAGAATCCTTGAAACTTTCAATCTAGATGTATGTTGTCTCCGAAACACGCAAGAATCTACTTCAATCATCACCTTGCGATCTGCAGACCCGGCCTCACCCTCACGCTTTACTCTCCGTATGTCAGGCGATTCGGCATCCGATGCTTGTGGTGTTGCCGGTGTCGGGATTGCGTTAAGGCCGGGTGTTCACTTCTCGATCGGATCCCGGTTAGTAGCCGATTTTGCGCTGTCTACCCTACATCATGACAGATAGACAGCTCCAAGATGTGGCGAACGTGACCCACCAATAAGTATGGTCATTACCTATTTCGATATTCCGTTTAGACAACAAGATTGTTTAGAAGAAGTGAATGAATCATAAAACTGGCTATCTTGGAGTTCGTGGCCGTTGCACGAAGACTAAAGTTCATCCTCAAAAACTTACTCCGGACTGGATGACACAGTAGTAAAGATCATACAGATTATTATACCATCATTTGTTTGGCACACAGTCAGGTTTCAGACGTAAATGAAATACGTCCAGCCCACAACGCATACTTCTATGGACGTTCTTCAGTCAACGAGCCTCAAATCTTCACACCAATCTATAACCGCTATCGTTTTACACCGTGTATACATAAATTATCCCCTTCATCTTATCTCCCTACCCACAGGTGCTCACTTCCAACGGGAATGTGGTCACAGGAAATCTTGATCTTGTCTTCTAACGTCCTGTCTCGACTAACATTTACAAGTCATCTAAATCCTCTCCACCTTGCAGGGTGACAATACACAATAGATCTAACATGCTTTCGAACCGTTTTTCGATGGAGATATGATGTGCTTTGCACCATCCAAATGCAAAGCACTTGTACAAGGCTGGTAGAAGCCTGCGCATGCATGTACTCACCCTCCGTGGTGACCAGCCACAGATAGCTGAGAGCTTAGAGTACTTTGGGAGCTTAATCGTAGTTGGAGGTGATGTTTCAAGAGACCACACCACGAACAGCCAGGGTAGCTTTCACCTATCTGCGATAACTGTGGCACCGCCCTGTCATCCGAAATTTTACAAAGAGAAGGATATACATGACCGTGGTTCGTAATGTTTCCCTCTACGACTGTGAGGCGTGGACCTTCCGAAATGTGGATACTAGCCAACTTTCTGTATTCGACCTCTGATGTCTTCGAAACATTCCGCCTGTCCGGTGGGGGAACATAGGATGAGTAATGATGAGATTCACGCCGACTGTTGGGTGTTGACAGTTTTTTAAAAAGAAGAAATTGCTTTAAACCGACTTTGATCGTTCAGTCATGTTTTGTGCTTTCGTCTATCTCTCCGCGCTGTCTTTGCATGTACTGAGCAAGGCCTCAAGTGTTGCGGCGGTCGGACCATGACTTACTGCTGATTTATTAAGAAGTTGGCTTTATTACTATCTTCAATTTATGTAGTTTACCTTCCAGGTAGAGGCCCAAGTGATGAGGAATGTTGTAAGCTGCATACAACAAGAGATCTGGCATAGAATAGAAAACAGTGGCGCGGATTCAGTACGGTCTGTTTTGAAATCTCATGCCCCGTAAAAGTTTATGATGAAACAAATAACAATGATTGTTTTTCTAATTGTTCTTCATTATCTGTTTTTTTCCTTCTCATTTTCCTCTTTGCCCGAATTCCCCCTCCGGCCCTCGATTTTAACTACTGTCAAGTTAGCCGATGGTATATATATATATACCCATGCATATCACTACTCGACCATACCTGATAGGACGTCACACTCACACACACAATTCTCGCAGGGTGGTCGCTCATCCAGACGGAGACGGTAGCATAGCAAAGCGAAATGTCATAATTCAACAGAACAATCCGGACGTTAAAACAACAAAACCAGAAGGATTGATTCGGCAAATAGAATGGAGAACGAGAGTGAGAATGTGACACCGAAAAACACTCGATTACGCACAAACCAAATCGGACCAATATGGGGATGATCTTTGAAGAACCTGATGGAATCCCAAACAGCGAAGGATGATGCCGATTAAGGTAACAAAATGAATGGAACCGATTAGTGAAAAAACACTCCCATTGCATTGCTCTTTGTTCTCGTTTGCTCGAACTGAATAGACCACACACAAACGGATCGGTGCTTAAAAACGGAGATAGATTCGCCTTCCAGTAAACAAGGTTCCCGGGGTAAACTGTTGTGAAGTTACCGCTTACAAATGATGTGAACAATAATCGGAACATCGAAACATTAAATTCTTGTTAGAATTTGATTCGGAAAAACTGCCATTGAATTGAATGAATGAATGAGAGGGTTGCGTTCGACACCCAAACATTAATTAGGCTAAGTGCAAACTAGTTTCCTCTATTCCTCTCGTCAGAGTGAACGGGGATTGTTTAGGGGCATCACAACAGCGAGTCAGTTAGGCTCCCACCACCACCGCCCATTTCCTAAGCAGTCTTCGTTTGACCGCAACCTGTTTCGTAAAAGTCGACTATACGGAACTTATTCTACACACAAAAGTGATCCCGGTCTTACGCTTACGTAGTTAGTACAAAACTTAATTTAGGAAGACGATTGAAAACAACTCAGTATCCTGCAGGTTCGGATAACTGCATCATTGCGTAAATTGAATCTGAACAGCTCGGTCCCTTCTTATACCACCGAGCGACAATTACGCGCATTTGCAAACAATACATATGTCGGCATCCATAGAGAAGGCTTGACAAGCGCTTGACAAGTTGGGACATCCGGCTGTCTTTGAAGAGTCGAGTGTAACCTGCGGCCGCTTAGTCAGTGCTGCTGTACAGTGCAGAAACTTTGCCGCTACGGACATAGGATCCAAATAGACTGTCGGTGTTTGAACACTGTTGTCTACGCAGCGTTGCACGAATGTGGTGGGCAAACCGGACAAGCAATGCTGAGGTTAAACGCAGAGTTTTAGATAATCGCGGTTGTCCACTGAAGCGGGCGGTCGACCTCCATAGATGACGCTGGTTGGGGCATGTATTTTACATGTCACTAAATAGGTTGCTACGGTGAACAATGTTTGCTGAGGCAGGAAGCGACTGAGAAAAAAGCAAGGGCGGTCAAACTAGGACCTGGAACGAGGGTGTGAAAACCCTAACCAGGGGACTCATGTACATAGGTGCTGTTTGGCTCCCTGGCTAGGGACCTCGGGATGATCGTAGCCGATGTTTAGGGACATTGCGTAATATAGTTGTGTCGCAAATAGTGGCGCTTGTGTATCTACTCATTATTTTTGCACACCCAGTCTATAGGGATTCTCTATCTTCACTCCGCTCTTTTACCCAAATGGGCAACCAAAAAACAGTAACCAAAACCGGCCCATGAAAGTGCATGGCTAATAGTCGAGAAACCTGTAACTGAACCTTTAAGAAAACTCAGAATAGTCAACCTGGCCTGACGGTCCGGAGAAACGAGATCTCATGACAAATCCAAAAAGTAATCTACCCTGCGGAAATTAATTTTTAATTGAAACTCGATACCGCTTGTTTAATCATAGGACTCCGAAATGCATTGATCCACACCGCTGTTTGATGAACAGCAGCAGTGGTAAAGTCCGTAGTCGCGAGGAGCTACCGTATTCACGCTCAGGACGACCAGAAAACAAGATGAAGTTCAACTAGAATAGACGTGGTACTGGACTGGATGATAGCGAGGCCGCCTACCATCGGTGTGGCGAGGGACGGAAACTAGACTACCAAAGTTGATATATTCTTTTACTTTTCAACTACTTTCACAAAAATCCGTCATAAAGTATATAATCTATAAATTCATCACCGAGGTGCATTTGACCTCAATGTCGATGAGAGTTAGCGGAGCAAAGAGAACTCCATGAAATAAAGTAAAATAAACGAATATACTTACAAACTGCTGCAGCGGTTTTCGACGTTGGTAAGGCGGCACAATCGCCCAGAGAGAATATGTTTGGAAAGGTTTTATGTCGCAACGTGCCCGTGTCCACATTCACATAGTTGTNGGTGTGGCTTTCAGAACTTCCGGTACGGCCATAGGTGGCGTAATGTGAAGTAGGTCGTACTGACCAGAGAAGATGTACATTCAGAGTTGTGTAAAAACCAAACAATTAGAAGGGAAAAACCGTATGTTATCTTCCCCCAGAGGAACTGACAGTGTAGTACGTAGAGAATGTGCACAACAGAATATAGTGTAATATAGTACAGTATTTTGTAACAGCTAATCATCCATGTGTGATAATCTGTTTCGTTTATTGACTTCAGGATCAGTTCAAAGGGTGGAACCGGAAATCCGTGATCTATAACACGTCGTATTGAAATTGGAAACTGTATCATCCAAGAAACGGGAGTTGAAACAAGTTCGTGAACAAGCATGAAGCGATTGTTTATATATCATACTGAATTCAGATTTGTAAAGTCCTAGGATTAAATTCTTCTCTTTCTGACGACAACCAGTTGTGTTGGGCCTAACTTGTCACCCTATGGGTGGTGTGCCCCTAAGCTGCGAGACCAAATCTCAACGGTTCATTAACAGCAGTGTTAGGCTCATCTTTGGTGGAACTTTCAATCCGTGGTTCAGGTCTAGAAATGAACACGAAACTAGGCATTTGAAAAAATCAAAGCACCAATGAAACAAATATCCAATCTCTCATTGCATTTATTGTGCAAGTAACCGATTAGTAACGACACATAAGAGACCTTGGACGTAAATGATAACCGAATCTCTGACGAAGAACTTGTTTCGGGGTTCAGTTTCTGTATTAAATGGGTTGATAGCAGCCAGTTAAATACGCAACTCTTAGGGAGTGAAGTGGTTAAGCACCTCGGTATTGTTATGCTAGTGGAAGTCAAAATGGACAAATTTGTTGATACCTGAAGTAGAAAAAGATGCATCACAAATAAATGAACAAAGGTTACTAAGTGACCATTCATCGCTATTTGATTAGTCAGGCATCTAATATGCACTCAATAATACCTAATTTAAATGAACACATCCCGTCTGTGTCAACTCACCTTGAGTGTGTGGTGCTTTTTGGTCGGAATATCCTCCACTACAGCTTTACTGAGACGATGATCAACCTGTGCGAACAAAGGGGAAGAATCAACCATGACGCAATCAAGCAACGAAACGCGTGGTGTTACGTTCTACTCCGGCAAACAGATGCTGAGGGAGTGAGCATACCCGGAGCTACACGTATCGTGTGTACATACATGTGAGAAATATGTAAGAGGACCAATTATTTCGAATGCTTGTTGTCAAATAAGATTCGACAGAAATGATCGACATTTCGAACAAGTATATGTAACCGGAGTGGACTATGATGTGGGCGAGTTGATTCGGATACAATCAAAAGATCGAAAGTGATTCGTTATGTAACGTCCATGTCACCCGAAATACCGAAAAGCCCTGAAGGCACTACTTACAAAGCCGTTTTATCTTTGTTAAGAATTGTCAATAGTATAGATAAATTAAGTTCGTAGCGACTTGAACCTGGACGTGCAGTTTGCAAATCAACTACTGGAAAACACAAAATAGTTTGCAAATTCGAGAGAANACAGATCGGAAATAAGAACAACAGAAAGATAATGTTTCCGTTTATAAATGCGGACTTGGTTACTCCAAGGAATAAACAGGAAGAAATAGAAGTAGTAGAAGTCCGATTTACGTGCTACAAGACAACATGGGTCACCGTAGAATTCCATCTTAAACCGTGTTTTTCACGACACGAGGCTCAACAAACTGGCGGACGCATCACAGATGAAGTGTCAGCGCGCATACAGAAGGTTGGTATTTGTCAACTTGAAACATCTGTGACGCCGTCGCGACATCCGGCTGTTTGTGAAGGGTCGAGTACATACTGCGGCTATTCCACCAGTGCTATTCTACGATACCATTGGGGGAACAGGATAAAAATAGATTGTCGGTGTTCGAACACCGCTGTCTACGTCGCATTGCACGAGTCTAGTGGCGTAACCGGACGAGCAATGCTGAGGTTAAGCGTCATTTTCGATAAACGCGGTCTCCACTGGAGCAAGCAGTCAATCTCCGTAGTTCACGTTGGTTGGATCATGTGCTGCGCATGTCACCAGATAGGTTGCCAAGGCGAATGATGTTTTCCGAGGCAGTAAGCGGTTCGAAAAAAGGCAAGGGCGATCAAATTAAGATATGCCATGAGGGTATGAAAATCCTAACCAGAAGACTGGGTCACATAGGTACCGTTAAGCTCCCTGGCTGGGGACCCCGACATCATGGTCATTGATGATTAGAGACACTGGGTGATATGGCTGCGTATCGCAAACAGTGGCGCTTATGCATCTACTCATTATTCTCGTAACTTCAGTCTATATAAATGCGCTATCTTCCGCTTGAATCTGCTGTCAACATTCTAATCATCATTCTACTGTTTCCTACAAATGGGCGGTCAAAAGACAGCAACCAAAACCGGCGCACGAAAGCGCATGGTTAATGGTTGTAAAAAATTGAAGCTGTAACGACAAACTACAAATTTGCACACGCATTAGGAAAATCGTCATCTTATATGCACGAAGGTCTGAAAGTGGTAAGTAGACAGACATAACCGTAACTAATGTGGCAATTAGTTTATTTTAAAGCAACCCCGGTCAAGCGAAAGTCAGTTTTCCGGGTTAACCACAGTACAATAAAAGAGTAATAATATTTTGTATTTTTATTCGGAAAACTGTATTATCAATTATCACGAAAAATAAAAATTCTTTCGGCGGACCTGAAGTGGAGAAGTTCGGGGGAGGTAGTGATGAGGTTCGAACACCCGACGAACCAAAGAGATGGCAGTACATACTACTGCTATGTAGCCACAGAACAGTGCCGTGACGATGAGCGTTATTTACCATGAACAACGGTAAGTGTATCCATAAATTGGTGTACATACAATAAAATGTCTAACTTGTAATAGGTCATTATACTTCCCACAAGCACGCAGGATAATTGATGGAACGGTTCGAGGGTAGATGCGCACCTTCTATATTTAGAATTTTGAACACTAATTCGCTCTAGGAGATCTGGCTCGTTTTTGACCACTGAGAAACCACCAGCCACATTAGTTCGTTCAATCCGAACATACTACTCACAAATGACTAGTACGTACAACACTACCAGCCAACGCACGTGTTGGGAGTACGGCTAACGCTGATGGCGGTGCAGTTAGTAGCACCGAATTATTTCGAGAAACCAGTAATACAGCTTCGAGGTTGTGCCTACACACAGTGTATCTATTTAAAATGAGCGAATATGAGATACAATACATTAGGCCAGTGAGGTCACACTTTGTCAGGTTTCAAACATCGTCCCCAGAGGAAACAATTAGAACAAGTATACAACACTTTCTGGTCCTTTTACCGAAGCGACTAACTGGCCATACAAAATATTTTATCACTTTACGGGGACTCTGTTCTCGACAACTCACCCATGCACATCAGGAGTAGTGGATCAGCGTCGTTTAACCTAAACATTGCTTGTCCGGTTACCCCAACAGACTAGTGCAATGCGACGGAGACAGCGGTGTTCGAACACCGACAGTTTACCCTCATCCTGTTCCCGTAATGGCCACGTATATACGCTGAGTCCTATGACAGGCCCCTGACTGACTGCTTTCCCGA
>UZAN01040433.1:0-11036 GCA_900618425.1 Echinostoma caproni | reverse complement strand
CTATGGACGTTGCCCGTGGGGTTTTACAAGGATCTGTGCTTGGCCCGCGACTTTTCTCAACATTCATAAACGAAAGGCAGTGGGGCCAAAATCATTACTTTTTGCAAATGACGCCAAAATTTGGAATACAATAACGCAACCAGCGGGCTCACTGGCACTCCAGGAAATGTTGAAAGGAGCTCATCTGTGGTCCAATATGAACGATACTGAATTCAATGTGCCAAAGTGTAAGATTCTATCTGTACGACACAACGGGTGATCTTCGTATTTCCTCGGAAATAGACAACTGCCACACGCCGCAAGTGAGAAGAACCTGGGCATCATCATTCAAGAAAACTTAAGCTGCTCACTCAACTGCACCAAGGTGTCGAACGCAGCTGTAAAGAATGCCGGTTTACTTAAGCGGGTCTTTGGCCGGTTTGAGTCAGCGCTTACCCCCGTCTACTGTCAGCAAACATTCGCCCACTCACAGAGTATGCTATTCAGGCATGGAATCCATGGCTACAACGTGATTGCAAAATGCTGGAGCGTCCACAAAGGATGGCCACCAAAATGGTCAGCGGGTTGAATTGGTGTACATACGCAGAGAGATTGAAGTCACTGGGTTTATATTCCAATCACTACGGGCGCATCAGAGGAGATATGATTGTGGTATACCAAATAATGCAAACCCAAGCCACCTGTGTCACCCGCTTCTGAAATTACCACCCAACGTTCATCTTAGAGGACATCCATTCAAACTAGTGGTCGCAAAATGCCGCTTGGAATGCCGGTGTCAGTCATTTGCAGTCAGAGTGTGTCCGATCTGGAACTCTCTCCCATCCTACGTCGTCTGTGCTCCAAGTATCGGATCTTTCAAACTGAGACTCGATGAAACATTAGCACACCTTACATTTCAACATAAGTGAAGCTGCGTGCAGCAGTGAAAGAAGCTCGTATCACGTTACACTTTGCACAAGGAATTGTATGTATCACTGCTTTTAACCACCACAGGAACATATGGGACGAGAAAAGAATGAGAATGTAAGTTATTCCCATTATAAATCTTTGATCTTTGACTCACTTGAAGACCTGCGTCCACCAATTAATGAAGTCACAGGTACTGGTGAGTAGTGATGTGCAATGATTGATAGGAAGTGACCATCCTTCAGAATTAACTTTCACACCCCTAGTAAGATTTTTCTCTCCTACACACACTTTGGCATGGCGCATATTCGGAATATTTATGCATTCCATACGCAAATCATGTTAAGCCTTGATTTAGCGAATTTTTATGCAGCCAGTTCCCTTCAATAATTTCACGAGAGCAAGAAGAAGCATCATGCTCACAGGATATGTTGAATTCAACTGTGTGCATACAATCAGATCACGTTTGGTTAAAAGACTGACAGGTTTAGCAAAATGCAAACAAAGAATAAAAAATTAGTGACCCTTAAAATTGGACGCATAATCATTCTCAGGTCTGAAAAGAAGGAGGGTTTAGGTTTGAAACCTGATTGGGTTGAGAAACGATTTATTTTTCATAGGGTTTCAACGAATTTTATAATGTAGAAAAGGCTTTTGGTCGAGTGTATGCTGCGGCAGTTCGACCAGTTCTGCTATACGGTGCAGAAACCTGGCCATTAGGAAAACAGGATAAAGATAGACTATCCGTGTTTGCACACCGCTGTCTACGCAGCATTGCACGAATCCGGTGGGGTAGCCGCACGACCAATGCTGAGGTTAGGGGCAGAGTTTTGGGTATCCGCGGTCGCCCACTGGAGCAATTAGTCGATCTCCATAGATTACGTTGGTTGGGGTGTGTGATGCGTATATCACCAAATTGGTTGTCACGGCCAGCGATGATCGACGAGGCAGGTAGTGAGTGGATGAAAGCCAAGGGTGGTCAAACTAGGATCTGGCATGAGGGTATGAAAACCCTAACCAGGAGTCTGGGTCACATAGGTCCGGTAAAGCTCTCTGGCCGTGGACCCCGAGATGATCGTACCCGATGGTTAGAGACACTGAGTGATATGTCTGGGTGTCGTAAACAGTGGCGTTATTGCATCTTCTCAATTCTTTTTTGCATCACTAGTCCACTCAAATTGCTAATTTTCTCTTAGATTCTATCTTCAACCTTTCCTGTCTTTCTCCTATTCTTCATCTAAAGCAGCAGCCAAAAGATAGCAATCAAAACCGATGCATAAAAGTGCATGGTTTATGGTTGCTCAAACTGAACGGAACTGAACTTCTGATCCTATGAATTCATCCAACATTGTATTCTAATAAATCATAAAAACCGCATGTGGCTTTAGCAAATTCTATTTATTTTTCGGGCAAATTTGTACCTGAGAACAATATTGAGTTGGCGGATGGATTACATTTTCATCTTTTTTCTTCTCCAGTCTTTCAATTGGTCGCGGTTACAATTAAACGCATTCTTTTCACAGCTATTTGTTGCAAAACAAGTCGATTGGCATTATGCACCTTGAATTGAAGGTGGAATGGTCACCGTAAATGTTATTCTGGTTTGTGTCATCCCGAGTGCTTGGTCATTTCAATGGAACTATGATCTTCACGTTTTTATTCTCAAGCCGAATCCGGGTGTCGCTTCAGGGAACACAACTATAGTTGTTACCAAAATATGATCTGCTAGTTTGAATAACCAAGAATGTACTAAGGATAGCCGCCAACTTAGAAATTGGTTCAATTAGTCAGTCCTAGGATCGAGTAAAAACAACCTCATTTTTGGTAACCCCTAATCGACTGAGTTTCAATTTACTCTTACTGTTCAATTGAAATATTATTATTTCTTTCTGATATTGATACGCAGTTCGCTGCAAAAGGTTTTGCGTTGAAGACCTTCACGAGAAGCTTGGAAAACCCTACCTCACCTATGCATGTGAGCGGTGGTAGCCAAGTGATTAGGTCACCAAAATGTGACCCGGAGGTCCCGGTCTGAGCCACTCCACCGCCGCCCGTCTTCCCTATTTCTGTATTTCTCTAGGCAGTCTTTGTATGGCTGCAGCCAGTTTCCTGAAAATTGACTGTACATTTGAATATTCAATAAATAAAAAAGGAAGTAAAAGGGCACGTATGTATGTATGTATGTATGTATGTATGTATGTATGTATGTATGTATGTATGTATGTATGTATGTATGTATGTATGTATGTATGTATGTATGTATGTATGTATGTATGTATGTATGTATGCATGTATGTCAAAATAGTTGGCGGCTCGTCCAAACGTCACTCAATACAAGCAAACACAGACAGGCTTCCTGCCTAGACTGTGAGGTGGGACCTACCATTGAACGTAACTAAATGTATTATTCGGAGTAAAAATGCTCCCAAATCTCCTATACGTCTTGGCCTCTAGAATCAGAAAGCCCATTCTCTATGAAAACCTCTAAGAAAAGTGCGTCAAAGACCTAGAAACAGCAGCTAAATTCAGCTTTTATTCGAAAACACAATATGTATGAAAAATACGCTCAAGCAGCCTACATGTTCCGGAGAGCGCTGTTTGGATTTCGAACCGCAATAATCAGCACAAAATTCGATGTATGTACCCCTCTATCCAAGGCGCTAGTTACAACACACCTAGAATACTTTGTTCAATCTTGAGCTCCAAATCGAAGAGGGGTTGGAAGAATCGCAACGGCTAGTCACTAAAATAGTTCATAAAACCAAAAAACTGTGTTACGAGGACCACATGCATCACCCCAATCCCTTGCTTCTGCGCGGAGATGCTTATAATTGAATCTGATGGAAGTTCGCAGACAAATAAAGAGTGTCAATCAAGGTCTTTTGCCATTGAGATCCACGAGAAAAATAAGGGGTCACGAATGAAACATGGTAAAGGACAGAATGTTAGAAGGAAGCATTTGTCTTATCAATAATGTGATCTAAATCCGTAATAGTTTTCTTAAAAGACCTGCTCAGCTCTACACATATCAGGCCTTTATGATTTAAAGAGACTGCGTTTGGACGTAAATCTTTCCTGAAAAAAATAACACCTAATTTCTTCTTCCTTTCTCTCACCTGTTTCATATACTGTTGTGCGCGTACCCAACGTGTAAAACCTTACCAAAACTCTTTTGCGTATGTAAGTCTCTCACCATCAAGGCGACAAGACAATATATTCTCCTTTTACATAACCAGAAACAGGCGCGACAACTATCATATCCGAATCTCGTATGCTCTGAAGATCAGTTCAGTTCAGTTTGTACAACCATTAACCACGCATATTCGTGCGCCGGTTTCGATTGCTGTCTTTTGACTGGCCATTTGGATGAAGAATAGGAGAAGAAAGGAAAGTTGAAAGTGGAGTTGAACGTAAAATGGATAAGTTCAGTGGTCTAAATTTGCAAAGAAATTGAGGAAATGCAGAAACGCCACTGTTTGTAACNATCACTCAGTGTCTCTAACCATCGGTTACGATCATCACGAGGTCCCCAGCCAGGGAGCCTAACAGGATCTATGTGACTCAGTCTCCTGGTTAGGGTTTTCATACCCTTGTGCCAGGTCTTAGCTTGACCACCCTGGGCTTTTTTCACTCGGTGTCTGCTTCGGCGAACATCGCTCGCCGTGGTAACGTATCTGGTGACATGCGTAACACATGTCCCAACCAACGTAATCTACGGAGATCGACTAATTGCTCCAGTGGGCGACCGCGGATACCCAAAACTCTGCCCCTAACCTCAGCATTGGTCGTGCGGCTACCCCACCAGATTCGTGCAATGCTGCGCAGACAGCGGTGTGCAAACACGGACAGTCTATCTTTATCCTGTTTTCCTAATGGCCAGGTTTCTGCACCGTATAGCAGGACTGGCCGAACTGTCGCGGCATACACCCGACCCTTCACAACCAGCCGGATGTCGCGACGGCGCCACAGATGTCTCAAGTTGGTAAATGCCAACCGATCCTTCTGTATGCGGGCTCTGAATGTCGCTGAAATAGGAACCGTGCAGCAGGCCCGACAGACGAACAGTTCGATCGGTTTGTCGACGAGGCCGAGCCGGAATGAGGATAATAAGGACTACGCTTATATGTCCTGAAAATTGGTTCGGGTAGCATCCTAGAGTGAGAGTTAACTGCGATTAGAACGTTGATTTGTTGTAAGCTTATCGTGTGAGGAATTCTACGGTGAAACCCGGACAATAACAGACATTTACCGGGCATCACTTTTCCTCTTCAATCTACATGTTTGCCTAAGTACAGTGAAATTTGTTTTAAACGATTGCTAATTACTGCATTCTTCCTCGCGAAGATTTCCACTTTTTGCTTCCCATCGGTTTGCACGCTATCGCGCTTGCTGGTCTTTGTTACCTTCGGGCCTTAACCCCGAAAGCTCCGATTATGGATTCCTCAAGAAAATTTATCTTCCCTGACCTGGTCAACCCAGAAATATTCGGCCCACATTGTTGTACCATGGTTTACTTGAGACACGGTCTGATGATGACATGATATATCTATAACACAAGTTTAGCACGTTCGGGTACATTTCCTGTGCCACCGTAAGTCAATAGACGTCTACCACAACCACAAGGCTTCTGGTTAACTAAATCGTAACTCAGTTGTTTGCGCGTTAAGGGACCCGTTCAGAAGTTGGTCAAGATTGACCGTAGTTGACGCGCTTCAAGCTTTTTTTAACTTTTATAACGACTGAAATTTTGACCTGGAACTCAGACATTATGTATTTACTAAATCTCAGCCAGTATTAATCCACACTCGGTCGTTACCGGTAAGTACCAAACATACGTGATGATAAGCACATGTGTTTGGTACACAATTAGGACGATGTATAACGATTATAATCGTCGACGCCCAATGAATCTGGAAAAATCCAGAAGTCCACCTTGTTTGGAGGACAGGTCAATTGCGAAACCACTAACAAAAACGGACAATTATGTGACGCCGTCGACCAGAAGGTACACAATGTATAACAGTTTAGAAGCAACCCGAAAATGTCCTCAATGCCTAAGAAGAAGACATTGGAGAACACGCTGCAGTAATTTTGATTACTATATTAAAACCTTTTCTACATTTTGTTATTATAGGAGCAAAGAGAACAGTGTTGTACAGTCCTGGCTCGCCTCAAACAAATATCGTGAGATTTTATCAGTAAGTCGCGGNCATTCAATCAATGTACTACGAAATAAGGCAGTTGAACCGCAAGATGGATTTGATGTATGAAGCATTTAAAACGATGAGCAGTGAGGGACTTGATGGCTTGCAGCATACCATTTAAAAAACTTGCAGAATTCCATGAGCTGGAATGCAATCTATCATGTGTCAATTACTATGAGGTAATGGTAATCAAACAAATTTTCTGGGTAACTCTATGTAGCTGAAAATATTGTGCAACACCGGAGCGACCAAGCCCGAAGACTGCACCTGGGACATAACAGATTTACTGATTTCAGAAGAACTTCTTCCGAGCATCAACCAGTGGGGTGTTAATGGAAAGCAAGTCCTCATCGGCAGCGAGATCGCCGGTCTTATTATCGAAAAGCACATATAATTTATTTCTACATTTACCCATACAAAAGTTGGGATGCAACTTAACTCCCGAGACGGAAGTATAAAGTGCGTCACAGAGAGGATTCAGAGATGGATCAAACGCGGTCGTTTTTCAATATTAGCTGAGCATCTTTCAATAAGTTAGTGGATCCGTGAGTAAATTACAATACTTTGCGATATGAATGTTTGTTAACCGCTTTACTAATCCGAATTCTTAACCTCAATTTCAGATGATATTCCAAACGCGGATAACAGTGAACACGAGAACGACTAATAACATGCTGATTACCAAAACTTTGTAAATATGTAAATAAAATTATTTTCATAATAACTGATATTATATTGTTCCTGTTGGGTTGGAAAAGATTAAGGGAATCAGAGACTGAGTTGCCGCGGGGACTTTTTGTATTCGCGAATACGTAAGGTTTGTAAACACAGAGTTGCGTGATCTATAGCGTGTGCGGGATGTATGCAAAAGGCATAACATAGAAATAACTGATAAGAAAGAACGCATCGAGAACAATGGCGCTCGATTACGCAGGAAACCGGACTTTCGTTTACGCCAACCGCGCCAGTCTTGTAACCTGATCTGATCAGACCTTAATGGGATAGTTTGTTAGATCAAGGTTGAAGTACATAAACAGAAATAAATCTTCGTGTCTCGGATCCAGTTCCTCCCTCTTTTCGGTGCCAGTGAGCATGTGGTGTTAATTGTATGCTGGAGACGCGGGACCCGATTCTCACAATCACCCCATAGGAACAGAATAGATGGCGGATACAGTTCGACGACATGCGTACCGCAGCGCAGTTGTTAAACTGGGAGCCAATCGACAAAGATGTCGAAGAGTCGTAATGTGTCATCCAAGACTGCCTACTACAGCTGGTGCAACGATTAGCCCCTGTACGCAGGAGCCGGCCTCATGCCAAGGGACCACCCTGATTCGATCGTGAGCTTAGAAGTATGCTCCACATGAGAAATCGTGCTTGGAAGCACTGTTGTACTATGAATTCAGGCTACAATGAACACCGAACCATAAGGGACCAGTGCTCGGCAGCTAAGGTGGTCAAACGCCGTGCTTTCGAGGAGCGTCTAGCTGCTAAATCTGCCACGGCGTTGAAGAGGCTATTTGCATACTTTAAAAGGAGGACCAGGACGGTGCCCGGACTCCCGAGTCTTGTCGAGAATGGAATCGCTGCTGACACTGATGTGGGCAAGGCTTGTGTACTTGCTCGGCCTTATGATTCAGTGTACGCAGGAGCAGATATCTCAACTCCATCACCCCCATTCCCACATAGGGTTTTGTGTTAACACTTTCCTGATGTGCCCCCTATCTGGAGGCCAATGAAGTCGCCAAGTACTACGTGGACTTCGTCAATACGAATCCACGGGTCCAGATGGAGTTCACCCATTGGTGCCGAAAGGGCTGGCCGACGTCATATCAACACCGCTAGCCCAAATGTTCAACGTGTACCTCCAGACCGGCAAAATACCGTCGGAATGGAAGAAAGCGCTGGTTGTTCCCTTGTTTATCGATCCGTCAGTTTGACTTGTATGGCATGTAAGGTTCTATAGAAATTAGTGGCGAAGCACATTATCAGTTATTTGGAGGCGCAACACCGTATTTTGTCTCGACTACATGGCTTCCGACAGGACCGCTACTGCTTATCCAATCTTCTGTTGGCGCCTGAGCATTGAGTGGAGCCTAAAACTGGAGATGTTGTGTTCGTGGATTTCAGCAGAGCGTTTGACAAGATGTCTCATTCAAAACTACTGATAAAATTGAGGCTGATAGGAATCCAGGACCCGCTGCTCTCCTAGATTGAGGACTTTCTGAGGGACAGACTATTCTCGATGAAAGCGTCAAGGGCACGATAATCATGGTTGACGGATTCTATTGGTGTTTAGCAAGGATCGGTACTGGGGCCAGTACTGTTTTTGCTTTTCATTAATGACCTGCCAGACTGCTTGAAATCGGAATGTCTGTTGCATGCAGATGATCTGAAGATATGGAGACCTATCCAGTCAGAAAGCGACGCGAACATCCTGCAGAGAGACCTGAATTATTTGATGCACTGGACGCGAGCGTGGGATTTACCCATCAATCCTACAAAATGCCATTATATGCCCATTGGCCGGCAGCCCAGTTCAAGAGTGCACCACCTTATGGACACTTCCCTACTGGCATCCGCATGCAAACGGGATCTCGGGGTGCTGGTTTCCACGTCTTTAAAAACCAGGAAGCATATAGACAAAGCCTGCATCTTGAGTTAGAAAATCCTTGGAGCCATTCGCCGTTCCTTTTTCAAACTCTCATACGTTGGTTCCAGGGAGCTATACACCTTTCATGTCAGACCTCGCTTGGAGTTCGCGAGCGCCGCAGTATATTCGTGTACAACTGCCAAAATTTTGAAGCTGTGGAGGGTCCGACGAGAAGCCACTCGCATGATTGCCGGGTTACGTGGGTGTTGCTATACTGAATGTTTGCATGCCACTGGATTGTTCCTAGAGTAATATCGCCGAGTATGGGGTGACATCATGTGTATGACGTATTCTACGTGGTAACATGGGCCCAGAGCTAATGGAGTAATTCTCTCTACGCGAGCAGAGCACGACTCGTGGACATTGGCTTACATTGTTGAAGCTTCCGTCAATTGGAGTACCTCTTCAGTACTGAATATCGCGCAGGGTAACCAACCTACTGAACTCCCTTCCAGCCGATGTGGTGAACGAGGTAAATGATAGCATGTTCAAGAGGAAGCTCGACTACGTTCTTCGCGAAATGTGGAATGCAGATCTGTCCTTGATGCATACTTCGAGTCTGTGGTGATGAGGCTTATACGGGAAGTTTCCCACTGCCTCTAATTGATGAAAATCGAACATTGAACGTATACATTGCGGGATTAATGGTTTTTTATTTGTGAGTTAATTGAAAAATTATACACCGTGGCCGCCAAATGTTTTTACGACCGTCACCTGAGCATCTCCAAAATGTATCAAATTGGACGCTCATGTGACGGTTGAGGGAGGTTAATTAGAGGATGCTCAGGTGATTGCCAGGGGACGCCCAGATTGCGCTCATGGTGCATGGGTACCCTTCTAACACCAAGTAGCGAAATTTTGCTACGAAATGACTACCGTCGTAGCAGTTTGCTTTCTACGTGGTAATGTCCAGCAACCATTCACATATAAAAGTTGAATGTTATTGATTTTACGGCGCACGTTACCATCCGTCACCCCCCTGATGGTTCGCTTATTCCTGGTTCAGTCTAAAACCGCCAATTTTTAAATAGTTTAAATATTTTTTGTGATATTTTTAATATATACATATATATATCGGCTGTTCTTTCTAGCTTATTCAGAACCTTTTGTTTTTACTTCTCACCCATTGGTGNCGCATCTAAATTTAGCTACCATTTCGCCATGCATTCGCCATCTCGAACAAATGTCAAATTGTTGTTCCACATCCAAAGGTTTGCCATAAAAGAACCTTTCTTTACAAGGTGCATAGACCCCACCGATTCGCACATATTCAAGTGCAAACAACCGAAGGACGATGTCCTTTGGATTGAGAGGAAGAAGGTTCAGAGCAAATGCTTGGCAATACTTTACAGAACGAGGCTTGCATTCCACCCGCTATTGCACACATTGATTTCATGAAGGTGAGAAACATTATAACTCAATCTAAATTCCCTTCTTGAGTATGCCGTCTTAATTACCGTATCCCACAGAAGGAATAGGAGTACTGTACACATTTAGTTTCAATGAAATATGTTCAAAATTGTGGTTATAACACATAACATATAACATATGTTTCTTTGTAATGATCTCATCATTATCAACAATGATAGCCAAAAAAGAACTAATTTGCTTACCTTTCGCTCAATTTCGTAAGTGTCTTTGGTTCTTAATGCTTCCGAAGTCAATAAATTGTCCCGTATAACGCAAACGGCTGTTTTCCGGGCATATGTAGGATCGGTCAAACACATAAAACATGTGGGTTTTTGATCATCTAGAAGCCTCCAAGAAACTGGGGGTTTAAAAATCGAAGCTTACTTCTTTCGAGTCAGGCATATATATAATTCTTGTAGAAACGTATTGACAGACCCCCGTTTGCAATTAAGAACGGAATCTATTGTTTCCATACGTACATTGATATTCAGTTCGCGTAGGACCTATGGCATAGAACTGCTATATTTTATTTACTGTTGCGATCTTCCTCCAATTCGATTCCCGCTTTTCGGTAGCATATTCATTCACAATACTGTTTAAATAAATTTTCGACGGAAAATAATGATACAAAATTTTCGCAGGCAGAACACCATTGTACACTGACCTAAAATGCAACTGAACCTGAAATTTCTGGACAAACCATTTTATTTTTTCGTTCCCTGATTGCACACCTAACCCTAACAACCATCGCGCAACTTCTCTCGGTAATCCCGCCATTCTTTGTGTGACCTGACAACGTCAAGGTCAGGTCAGGTCAGGTCCAGTCCAGTCCAGTCCAGTCCAGTCTTCACAGGGCGAATAAT
>UZAN01040432.1:34531-72227 GCA_900618425.1 Echinostoma caproni | reverse complement strand
ATACGATCTGGGTGTGAGATGATTGGTTCAGTCACTTCAAAAGCCTCAGCTGACTACGAGCAATTGGACGGGCCCTGATATTCATTTGCTTCCACGGAGAAGAGAAACATCAACTGAAAGTAAGCTAGTCATTTCTGCATAGACAAAAACTGCCAAGACACCCGTCCACCCCCACAAAAAAGCGCACATGTTGAAAATTAACAACGACAATCCAGCCATGTTCTAATATTTTGTGCGACTTTTATTTATTATTTGTATGGGCATGAAGGCATGAATAGTAATCACTGCATGGAACTATCTTTCCTTCACTTCCTTTAACCTTTCTTCATGCTGTCAAGGAGATATTTACAAAATTTATTTTGGAATCTTAATTTAAAACGTAAATCTCAGAAAATCTGATTTCTCAGCTATTTTGGAGTTTGTTTCTTTAGTTTGCAACAGAATTTGTTGACGCTTAAATGACTTATATGATGAATTCCTCCTTGAAATGTGGCGTTAGCTGAAAAGCTAGGAAACACTGCACTGCTGTTCCGACGTGGTTCAATCTCATCAGGAGTGCGAATCCATCGACCCAATTGGGGATAGTACAAATACACAGTGCTTACATGCCAATACGGATTCAGATATAAGACGTATTTCTTTCGCAGAAAAGACAAATCAGTGTTTCTCAAACAAAGATGCTACCGATCATTTGCCTTCAGGTAATGGACCAATGATAAGTGAGTTGACATGTACAGTTCGACATGGTCTATTAGAATTAAAAAATACAGGTCAACTCCATGGCAAGTGAACCGATTGGATCAACAACTTTTGGGCGCACAGAACGGGATTATGTAATCGTGAGGCGTTTCGACTCCGATTACATAATCCCGTTCTGCGCGCCCAAAAGTTGTTGATCCAGTCAGTTCACTTGCCGTGGAGTTGACGTGTATTTTTTAATTCTGATAAGTGAGTTACCGTTTCGAGGCTTGCATGGGAGCTTTTCAGTATCACACCGAATATACTGATTACTGTACATGGTGACAAATTATGTAACACAGAGTTTCTTTTTTGGCATTAATCAAACTTCCACTCGGTAAAGTGCAGAGGTTAAATCAGAAAAAAATAACAAATCCCCCCTCTTATATCGCTCATCCTAGAGAGGTGGGGAGTTTGAGTGCTGGTGACAAATGATGTTGGCATTGGAGGTTAAGAAATAATACAAAATAAACAGGTACAATGGCATTATGTTGCTTATTTTACTATATGCTCATTTATATAATGTTTTACTTAAGAGTTATTATCCTTTTTACTTATTTTTGTATCGAATATACAAATGAAGAGTCAACTTTCAGGAAGGAGGCTGCTGCCAGACAAAGGTTGCTTCGAGTAAGATAGAAATTGGAAAGACCGGCGGCGGTGGAGCGGTTCAAACTCGCAATTTCCGGGCCACGATTTGGTGGCCTAACCACTTTGCCACCACTGCCCATCATATACAGTCTGCTTTAGTAATAATGCACAAAAATCACAGAAATATTTGTGATAACTTCAGATTTTCATGTGAACTCAGAACTGGGCAGTGTGATCTTCCTAGTGTAGAGGCATCTCTGCATCCCGGAGACAGTTGGGTTTCCTTGGTCAACCTCTGAAAGCAAACATCGAAATTCAATGCAAAATAATTTCTCGTTCCCTTCCAGAAGGAACCAATCTTCGGGTTTCCAGTTCAGTGTGAATCTGTTCAATGCAAAAATGAGATGATACAGAAAATCTATAGTTTTCGTTATCTCACCAACCACCTGCAGTGTTTCAACATCCTTTTACATGTACTGGGGTATTTGATTAATCGCATTATAGATTGTGAATAATGTTTTGAGACGGGCCACCTAACTGTACAACCTTATATAAACATCCTTTCTGGGTTTGTGACCCTCTAAAGCGAAACGAAGGTGGGCTGCTAAGAAATCATAATAGAGATGAGATAAATGTGCAGTAGTGATCAATTCACCACGGATGTTGATTGATTGAACAAATTCAACCCACATTGCGGCTGGGCCGACCGGAGCTGGATCGTCCTTGTGATTCGCTTGACACAGTTGTAGGGTATGACTGCACAACGTATCTTGGAAACCTTATGGATTGGAGATTAGACAACGCCCACAAATCCCGCACAAATCACGCACGAGTATCATCAAACCCGTTGACACAAGCAAGCCAATGTAAGAGAACTCCTCAACTAATGAAAATAACTCTGTCTCCTCACTATACCTATAGCAAAGCACACCGAGAACCGTTCAGGGGTTTCAACACCAACTAGCCTGACACAGTTAAAGATCCATTGGTCGTTTCTAAATTCTCCAGGATGTAATGCTGAGTAACGTACAGTTTTATATGGATAATAAAGATTCATATGCAGTGAAATTTCTTCCAATTTTTCACTCTTCATTTTTGGTCTTTGGACGTAAACCTAAAACAGTGAAACTCCTGATTCATTGTTTATCTCCTAAGGAGTAGAACCGAAACTTTGGAAATCCTAGAGTCAGCCTGAGTTATTTTTCGTGAACCTCAAATGCCAGCTCAAAAGCCATGCGTTAAAACATGGGTGGATCTCCTTGTTTTTTCCTCCTTGTGTTAAATCATACCAAACTCGCTTCTTTGAGTCTCTGCGTTTCGTAATTAATTTTCGGGTGATATCATTTGTAAGATGCATTCGTGCAAATAAAAATCTGTGATAGACTCCTCTAACTGAAATGCATTTATTCGCAATAGCCCTTGAAATTCATATGGCTCTAGACAAGAGCTCTGAGTTGCACCTGGAAATATGCAGCGTTTTCCATACAGTCATTTACTTTTCTTCTCTAAAGTACGGGAGCTTGCATATTGTCACTCCAAAAGTCACTGTGTTGAATTCCTTGAGTCTATGCATACTTCCTGCAAGAAGCGAATATTCTGTAGATTAACTTCATTATTAACTTTCACAAACGAAAATCAATTAAATGTAAATCGCCAGGTTATTCCACTTTCATCATCAAAACAAAGATCGCAAGTCCCTATTGATTTCAATATCAAGCCAGCTGTGGAATAAAGTAGTCCAGATCAGTGCTTGAATCAGTGTTTTTTTTTACAAGAGATTTGGACTTTTCTGAACAGGTGATAATTTTGCAGTGATTACTGGCGTTTTATTCTGATGTGGTCCTGGAGTTGTGCTACACGTCCCAGTAAATGACTGTATGAATAGACTCGGTGTCTAACAGATGTTCAATCTTCACCAATGGTTTAGTACACGTTCTTGAAGGGGCACTATTCCACCACATCTAAGCCGCAAAATGCTTTCACAATGATTCTAAATATCATCGCAAAACTCACAAATCCTCTTGAAATTATCACCAGACCAAATGTGGCTGCAACGAGTCTTATCATCGGTAGCGTTATTTCAAAACAAACGAGCTTTCAATACTATTATTTATTTATTATCAAAACTTCAGAAAACATTCTGAATATAACATGACTAAGTTCTTCTGAACAGGAAATCTCCCTCCAAAATCGACTATTCTTAGCATTTGACATGCTTGTGTGGGTTAAAGACGAACATTTTCTTAACACATTTATCGGTTAAGAAATAGCAAAGTAAACCTTTTCGTTAGCAAATGACTTAGTGCGCTGCGATTGTATTTGTATAGTTTTATTCTCGTTCACAGTATATTAATTAGCAATTTAGGTAGTCAGTTTCCAATAATCCAATGTTGAGTCGAATTTCTTGAGCATGAAAATAGTTTTGTCACTCCAATTCACATGCGCTTGCGTAGTGAGTATCACCATGAAACGGATAATTTGCATTTCCAAGGCTTGTTGAGGTTCAAATTTCATGAGAAAGATGCTCAAGGTTCCAATTATGCTAGTGTGAGATAAAAATGAACCCAATGTTAGTTAAATGCATCTCTGGTAGGTGAAAAACACCATACAATGTTTTCAGTTATTTGTATAATTTATTTCAGGAAAGATATTTTATTCAAATAATAAGGAACCGCATTTTTGCCCAGCTTGCTGATGAGCAACTTGAGCCCGAAAATTCCACGTGTTAAACATTTGAGTCCCAACTGGAACACAAACGTTTGTTGAACACACTGCCAATGTGTCCACGAGCTCACGAAACAAAAGTCGATTGTTCTTTACCAGGTTTATATGAACTGTGCAACAAAACGAGTCACTCGTCAAATTAGAATTCCAACCAATAGGCAGCCTTCTTTTTGCCCACAATAGCAGATTTCTCGGAAATGAGTTCGTTCTCTGTGCTGGCCTTTCAAAGAGCAGCCATACACAATAAATCATTTGTGTACTACCAAGTAACATACATTTTGATAGTTTTACTTTCATTTAAACTGAGCATTCTTCTGACTTTATCTTCTAGCCCAATCCGCAATTCCTCAATTCAACTGTACATTCCGAAAGCAATATAGACTTCAGTTTTTTGGAATAAAATGTCACCATTCAGAACACAAGGTGGGGACAGATGTATCGTCTACACGATTGTATACACAAACCTCTGGAATTACATTACTCTGTGGAAGTGGGCCGTTTTCAGTTAGTTTCAGTCAGATTGCAAAGTAGGTGCAAAGCATGGGGTTGAGTCGTTGAGAGGCAAATAAACAAAGTATCCATGTCACACCTTGACCGCGGTGATACCACGTTGTCCCGCCAATCCCAAACATCTCTTTGATGGCATGATAGACTTTCGGTCAGGATAACAGCAGCACGCGTACCATTGTTTTGTTTGAAACGCATATCAAACCTGATCAGTCATATGCGATTCATGTGGACAGTTGTTAATTTGCGGAGCTGTGTGAATTGTACGACTTCCGGCAGTATGCAGTAGCTATCTTTCAAATCGGACTTTTTCATCGGTATCTCGATACGTTATCAGTTGATGCTTTTCTACAGACGCCACTCACTGAAATCGAGTATCCAAGACATGTCACTCAAATGATACGCTTAAGTACGGTTCGTTTGCAGAATTCGCTGATTCATCGAAGAAGATAACACAGTATCTGAAGTTGTTCTGTCATCAAAATGTAGGAGCAGAGCCAATCCTCCCACTGGGTCGTGTAGAATAAATTAGGCGCTCAGTAACTTATATCCGGGAAATATGAGTTTTCTGATAAGAATAAAACGATCGATCTATCGATTATAAACAACATTAAATGTCTAATGCACAAGAGACATCGGCATATCCCTATATTGTTGATATGATGGCATTATAAGTGCTAATTACATTCACTTCTGTTTGGTCTGGTGTCCTAATGGTGATGCAGGTAATCTTTGTTGATTAAGCGCCTCAAGTACTTCGGAACCAGTAAACGTATCGTAGGAAAGCGCACAGTGGTTTATGAATTGAGTCATGCTGCAAAACGTCGCTGGGAATTACGTTATTCAATTTCTACTGCACTCATCTTTATAAAAGGTTTTTCTTTCTTCTTATATACCTACAAGACAATCATTACAATCTTTGGTATTCCATCTTACAACGTTCTTCACTGACATCACTATCGTTTATTTCCCACACGAACAGAATCAGAGGCAGGTGAGTACATTTCACATATATATATATATATATGAGGTTTTCTGGAAGATCCACCTATGTAGAACATAACAGTTTTTCCATTTGTTTGATGCAGCTTTTAGCGTTTTATGTGCATAACTAACGAAAATTCACCTTTAACGTGCTTTATCGTTGATTTTCCTCTAGCAGTAGTCTATTAAATGTGGAATCGCAGTACAATACCCCGAGGAATCCTGACAGTGTCTTGAGTTAAAAATACTCGGTTCACTTATCAACTGACCGACATTTCAACCAGAGATTTTTACTGTTGAGAGTACGGACAAAGACAGAACTTAGAGAATACACAATTATTATATATTTCGCTCTAAGTGGAACTTTGATAGATCCCCCAATAACGATGCCGGTAATTTTAGGTTTTCGGTACGATCAACCTATTTTTTTGTACATAATACCTAAGTACCACCTTGATCAGTTCCCATTGAGTTATCCCATGTAAGGCTGATTTTGAATTTATAGCTGCCTGAAAGCAATGTAGTGAGCTAAACACAATGCCAGTTTTTGACCCTCGGATTTGGAATTCTCACATGAAGTGCTCACCACCAAAAAGTATCCGTTCAGGACGCACTTAACTATTACACATATCCACTGTCGTACGACCAGTTTGGGTCTCCAATATCAGACACCGGAGGCATATGCACTATTGTGTGACAAACAATTCAATCGATTCCAGTAAAACTGGCAAATAAAGGTCGTTTAAACAGTGCAATCAGTTGTAGAATTGGATTTTATTTTGACGTGTCAGGAGTCATGATACTTACATTAGGCTCGCAGTTGTTCATCAGGCTATAGAGATGAAGGGCTTAGAACCGGAAATTACCTATCCAGTTTTGAGAAGGTTTGAACAAAATTCTTAGTCTTAGCTTGGGAACTCAAATGAGGGACCGGAGTTCAGGCGTACCATTGGTCTAGATGAGAGTGAAACTGCCGTCTGAAAAAGCTATGTGTGAGTGAAAACCTTTAAACCTTGAACTTGAGAGCACGGTTTACTCCAGTGACAACAGCTTTCATCTTTCGGTTCCATCTACAACGAACTGAGTTACCGTGGCAAGTCGAGATGCAGATGTTCGGGATGACAGCCACGATGGATTAAGAAATAAGCGAATAACTATTTCATAAATCCAGCATCATTTATGACCAGATTTTGAATTATTGGCTCCGTGTAAACTAAACCCACTGAGCGCCTATCCAGTTGCTCACTTTCCCGATTTGCTCGCATAATTACAATTACCAAACAACTTAGTCTGTCCAACTTGCTCGGGTGAGTCATACACTCTTTACTGTCCATTCGATTTCTGTTCCAATTGCGTATGCATTACGTAGGCGTTTTGACATGTGACAAGGGATACTCAAAACACTCGAAAACGGATAGCGAATGAGTGATCACTTAGTGCTTATCCAGAAGAGCAACATTCATTTTAAATTGTTGAAAGTTTGCGAGATGACTGGTTCTAACCAGGTAGAGTTTGATTATACATGCGATTATCTTTTCACCCTTATTTTATAATCGGAGTGCGTTGCAATGCAGAATGCTACTGAGACAAATCAACTTAATGTTGTTTATTGTCCCATGTGAATGGCAGGTATGAAAGCATCCAACGGACTCACTAATGGCATGAAAGTTAATCAAACACTGAAGTTATTATTCAGTGAAATAATAGCCTTCGTTACAAGCGTGGCTGTTTGGAAATAATTATTGCATAAACTGTCATTAATAGTATTGTACAGCTACATAAAAAACTAAAATGGTGCATCCGTACCGTTAACAAATCCATTTTCATTCACAACTGGGCATGGGAACAATAATTAACCAAGCTGTGCGTAAAAAATACTGTTCCTTCACAGTAATCAATTAAATTCATTGAATAATTTACAATCTGACGAAAATGCATCTGTTGATAACAAATTGACCCTAAATGTGTCCTTGGAGGAAATAGAAAATACATTCGTATCCAGCTTTGATTTCGCTATCAGAATCTGAGAAACTGCATTGTACACAGACCGATATTTGATGAAAATAACATGAAATTGCTATATATTGCTAGAAATATGCCAGGTAATTTTATCGATAATAATAATAATAATATTTTCTGATTTTGCAATGTAAGGAACCTCCAAATATTACAAAAATAAGGGAGTATTTCTCATGTTTTTCAAACATTTATGAGGCATGGCCAATATTAATATTTCAGCTCCAGCAATTACATGGACATAACATTTATGAGCAAAAAGGATTGTTCAATTATTCCATAAGTCGGCCATTCTTCTTCTTTTATTCATTACAGTCACATTACCTGTTTGTAAGTACATCACAAACAGGGAAACGAATTCATTGCCATCAACATAGAACTTGGTAAATTGATAGATAACGTCCCTTTAAAAGGTAGCCAGACAGTAAAAACTTAAAATTAAATAGAACGCATGAATCTGAATGAATTACCCTATACAGATATTCGTGAGATAAATTGAGAAATGGATTGATTATCCAGCTAAAGCCAATTCAGTTTAAGCCATTTGCCTACTTCGTCACCAGATGCAGCTTTCACAGCATATCAGCTCACAAAATTGATAAGGATACATAATTGATTACCTGAGCATCAGGTTCAGCATGCACACATTTGTAAATGGCGCGCACGTAGAAATAAATTGCGACAATAATTACTCACCATATTCCAAAGGTCCCTAAGTTCAAACACCTGCATTTGAGAGAGAAAGGTTGTTTATGAAGGACCTGGATTGTCAAACTACTAGTATTAGTGTTTATTGGGTTCGAAGTTTGAAGTGTGATATCACGACACCCGTTTCAATTGTTACTGTTTAATATAACGCCAAGTGTAGAAAGACTTTATGTGACAGTATTTTTAAAGNTTACAAACTGCCGGTTTTAATGGGTGAAAGTTGAGTTCCCCCGCTGAAATACTTGTCAAACACCCGTAACTGTTTAGTACCATGGAAGCCATAACGCATTGTAAACAATGACACAGTATCGTTTATTTAGTTGGTTGAATGTTACTCAGGTTTTGTTCAACTTGAAATATTTTAACCACGAAAGGTAAATATTGCAACGTAAAAGTCAAGTTTGTTGCATCTCAACCGGTGGCAACCGGGAAGAATAAAGCTGGTATCAACAAAGCTTGTGTAACAAACGGAAAAAGAAAACTTAAATAATGAAAANTAATGAAAATATGATCAAGGCACCAGTGTAACAAATTGAGATTTATACTGTTCCATGGTATGTCAACAGAGTCATGTTTTCTGTTATAAAATTACTGTACATTTATAGGTGGCTGCTGGTCACTGCAGATTGTAGTCAGTGTACGAAGGTGGGCACTGCTCTACTTATGGTTTATGTATAGACGTAGTTCTGTAAACAAATTTGGGATCTACTCTATAATAAGTCTGAACAATTATTGATCTTGAGTATTGGTTTTTAAGGTTGCCCTAAATAAGAACAATTTATTGGATTTGTGATCTATCGTTAGTGACTTTTATACCACTTTATGAATGTTTGGTTCGTTCGACGAATACGTCCCTTCAGTTCCCTTAATGATTTGAAACCCCGATTCCAGAATATTCTCAGATAAAAACCATTGAGTTTGATCGGGAATGTGACTCAAAGTGAAAAATATTTTCATTCTGTGGACCCAAAGTTTTCTGTATACAAAAAACTGAGAATAACAATAAATACAAATAACTATAGTAGCCATTAAAGGCACTAATAACTGATGTTTAACAAATCTCTTTCTCTCCCAAAAATATACATATACAGTTTTCCCTATTCTGTTTTAGGCGGCTCAAGTTCATTCAGTGAGTCGTGGTGAATGACATTGTTTATTTTGATCGATTTCATCTCTAGCTCAGATGAAGGATGCAAGTCAGAACCCTAGATAGTAAGTAGAACAGCAGAGCCTTATTGTGAATGGGCAACCTTAGGATAATGGTGAAAGGTGTGCAAAAAGTAACTTATCTGGCTCATTAAAAAATCGGTTATAGTGAGAATGTCAGCCTACTGAATAAAATTATACTAAGGCGAACTGGCACTCCACCGATACGGTTCACAACTTGCAACTAACCATCTTGGAATACCTATTTGAAGGTATATTACGTCGAATAAAGTTCTGGTTTATTCAATGCTATATTGTTTTGTAAATACTGATATATCATATTTATTTGCGATGTTTGACGTACTGGAAGTTAAACATCCGGACCTGCAGCAGAGTACGAGTTACAATTACTTATAAGTTTCAAGTGATCGCATTTGGCGAATTGTTCCTCGTCACAAACATTGTAGGAGGAGTAAGCATTGGCAAGCATATCATTTTTCTTCCAAGCTACCAACAAATGATCACAAGTACGTGAAACATGTAACGCAGTGTGACCAAAACGGAATTTTAAGAAAACAACTTATAGGTCACGAAAGCTGGAGTATTGATGCAAACCTTTTGTAAACAGACTGGAAAGGATGCCATAATTGCACACGTTCCACGCATGCTCTCTTTCACGAACAAATGTCCATTCAGCCAAGCCCCTCAGTGCGAAAGAAGCAGGTTGGTTCGATTTTTGTGGCTATTTGTCAGTCATTACACACCCCATAGAGACTTCGCTACTATTTTTAAGTTTCGAGCAATGTCGGAATTTTGTGCGATGTATGATATACCATGTCATTCGAATAATCAGAGACAATAGCTACATTTCCAATATCTAGAAGAGCAGCGGCTTGTTATGATCTACATGATTTTTCCATTTGGTTAGTTTAACTATGTTGCAACCTCAGCGCTACTGGATGGCCGTAAGCTAGTTAAACCAATCGAATGACAAAAGTAAGTTGACTAGGACAAACGTTTGTCCATGATTGGTGTAGTGTCTAACTTTATGGTCCGATTTCTTATGGTACCTATGGAATCTGTGAATAGCTTGAAAATGAATTACTGAACAACAATATCTTCCCCGGTTTTTTTGTTATAAATGCTGTGATCTGTATCTTTCTGACGTCTGCGAGAGCAGTTACTATTTGAAGAATCGCTTCTCATATGATATGTTGATGTAAGTGCCAGATCAACTACTGCAACCCCTTTGATACGCCGACACTCGAGAATTTGGGTCAAACTGAGTCTTGGAAATCTTGTTTTCTTGAGGATCAAAACCATGATGATGGTCAACTTAATCCGGACCCATTTACTAACTTGAAAAAGTGGTACACACGAAATTTAAACTGATTCACATCTAACGCACCTATGTTAATTTGTGTTACTCATTCAGGTTATTAAGATAAATTGTTGTCTTTCTTGAATCTAATGTAAACCCTTTGTGCAAAAAGAAACAAAAATTTTGTGATGTTTTCGTTAAACCCTCAAATATATATCGCTTCTGTCTACGATGTACGGCTTTATTGAACGAACATCATCTGACGGTTCTCGCTAACAGCAAATAACACCTCAAAGACAAAGATTGATCAGGAGAATAATCCTAAATTCATCAACTGATCGGATATCTCCAGGTTTTATCCGAGCAAGAACAAACAGTTGGATATAGTAATGCGAAAAATGTAAATTAATGCGCTGATTTAAGGGAGCTTATTTTGGCATGGAAACAGAAGATGGTATGCGATGGGATAAAAATTTCAATTTCATTTTGCATGGGGACAGGTGTATCTACTTGTGAACTTGTGTCGTTTGAGAAGGCAATGGGGGTAATGAATCGTTTTCTGTGCATTTGTTTGTTGCAAATCAAAGAAACACTTCAGGGTTAAATCAATTTTGGTGATCAATCTGTTGAGCTCCCGACCAGTTGTGAACCCACAATTGTATGCTGTTGTTACGGTTTGTTCTCCGAATCTTAAATATGAGCGTTTTCCCACAACCCTAATTCTAGCCGATCCCAATCACATTTTTCCGCATGTTTTCGTTTTTGGTGAACAAAACGCTTTCGTCACAAAACATCAGCTTGTAAATCATGTTTACGTGAGTTGATGTTTTTATCATTTTCATTTTGACGATGGGATTACCCTTTTCACGTATGATAGAGCTCTATACAACAAAAGTGATGGAGTAGCAATGGATTCGTCAATTTCACTAATCGTAGGAAACATTTTTATGAAAAATCTTGAAGAAGAAATACTTATATCACACAGCTCATCAACCACTTTCACAAAAACATTAATTTTACAATGGAAAAGAGAGAAAAATTATCAACTTCTTAGACTGTCAAGTTACTTTCAATATTATGGGTAACTTATCGATATATGTGTACAGAAAGCCAACCCACGCTATCAGGTATTTGTCCTACTCCTCTGAACACCCCATAAATATGAAGGTCACTGTGGTGACCAACCTCCTAACCAGAGTTAACCAGTTCGTCTCAAACAAAAAGGACAAACACAAAGAGGTTCGACTAGTCCCAATAGAGTTGACAGATAACGAATATCCACCAAATTTTCTACAAGGAATTCAAAAAAGCAATAAAAGATCTATTCAACCGGAAATAAAAGGACCGATTGGATCTCAACTAATGTCATACCTTATCACCGCAATACGTCAGAGGATATCCAACGCATATTGAAGCGGTTCAATATACGGGTCGATTTTCGGGCAACCAACACTCTTCGTTCACTTCTGATGTGACTTAAGGACAGACGATCAAAAGCTGATCAATCAAATCTTATTTACAAGATGAAATGTAAACAGTGTACAGCCACGTACATTGACCAACCAAGTCGACAACTAAAGATGCGGATATCCGAACATGACAGGAAATCCAAACATCCTCCAAGAAATCCATCTGAGCTTATGACCCTTGATAGGGACTCAGCTATTGCTCTACATTCCATCTCTGAGCAACACTCTGTTGGCTTCGAAAAACCGATTATTCTGAAACAAGGTTTCAGGTCATATAGAGAACGTTTAATTACGGAGTCATTGTTCATCAACAGCGATCCACTTTACGTCAATCGATCGGACGGGACCCAATTATCAGTTTATTGGCCTAATAATAGTTGCACAACCAACCTCTCTCTCACACAAACCCTTGAGCACTAATAAACAAGATTTAATCTAACCCCACCACAAAACCGCTCAAAGACTAATCTTCCCTCTTGTATGACGTCATCATTAACTCTTTGACCTTTTGCTTCATTCACAACCTCCATGATCTCATCCATTACCCCACACACAAACACACTAACTTAATTGTTCCTACCCCTAGATTAATTACAAGCACCTCCAATGGATATAGTTTCTCTCAAGATTTTTGTTTAATGTCCGCTTATTAATTGACTCGAAAAGGTCTTCCAAAAGGGTCGAAACGTCGTCAACCGAAAATTGTTGTTTTGGTTTCTCCCGTTGTGGCTAATCCAAACATTCCTATACGGATCTAATACTTAAGCACAACGCACAATTTCTTCAAAGACATCCACTCCAATTCTGGATGTGATACCGTGGATTACCAGTTAATCTGACAGCCACAGAGAACTATTGATCGAATTGGTGTGATGTGACTCCTGATTTAAAAAATGCATCTCAGTTTTCAGTCTCATACCTTTATTTCGATAGATGTGAACAAAAAACAGTTATTTCGACATTATTTCAACATTGATCGTCACTGTTCAGGGTGTTGCATATATTAGAGGACCCTTTCAAAGGCTGTTTGACAGTCAACTTGATAGAGTCCATGCAAAACGACCAGCTCCAGTGCCAAAAAATGAAGGCAAAAAGGTATTGTAAAAATGAAATTGAAATACCTGTTTGAGATTAGTGAACCACTTTTATAACTTAATCCTAATTGTTCAAATTGTTGTTTGGCAGATTTGAAGTTTGTATGCTGATCGTGAAAGGTTCAGTAGCATCGGTGGGATTCGATCCCACGCATGGACACCGCCTACGCTTTGTACGCGCATGCTCTATCAGCTGAACTACGAGGCCACCCCGATAGCACTGATTTCCGCGGAAAACCTGTCGAGGCAGTCAGCTTACATGCTAACTGGTGGATGCCACATGCCTCTGTAAGTTGGATGGGTAAATTCGAATGTGAAAAGATCAGTGCTATCGGTGTGACCTCGTAGCTCAAGTGGTAGAGCATGCGCGTCCAAAGCGTAGGCGGTGTCCATGCGTGGGTTGTAATCCCACCGAGGCTACTGAACTTTTCACAATCGACATACATATATTCTAATTATTTTTTTAGCGAGGGATAATTATTTTACAACTGATGCACCAACAACCATTGTCGAAATCAAGAAATTCTACTTGTTTAGGGCAATCCACTAATATAGGCAAAAATATGAGTAGACACTTTAACGAATATTGATTTGAAATGAACACCCTTCAAATTTCACCTTTACGCACAGCCATCAATTCTTCCGATGAACTATATAATCGGGAAACTCAAAATTGATTTTCAATGTTATCAGAGCTTGTCAAAAGTGCATATCCACCCTCCTATCCGGACATTGAACTCCAGATCCATTGCTTGGAGGATATTTTTGTTACTAACGGGCTGAGTTAAATGTTAAGTGTTACACATATATTGCGTCTGATGTGCGATAATACTATATTCTATCCCGTGAAACCGCTCGAAACATTAAGCGTCTGAGAGAAGAGATCTGACGAAAGGCACAGTTGACAAAGTATTGAAAATCGTTTCTCTTAGCTCAAATAAACTGGATTCCGTTTCGCCTCTACGCCCAACTTGTATTTTGATTGCAAACATTCCATCACCAGCCGAGGTGACATTGTCAGAGCTTGTGGAGTGACCATTTTGCAAGCACTGACGAGTGCAACTGTGACTAGATTGTTATCGGCTTTTTATTTGATCTGCCCCTCATTCAGATTCTCTCTTCCCACTCCGCTGTCAGTTGCTTAGTTTGTCCTTAGTTTGTGCGGCGTTATTCATGACACGTGTCAGTTCTTCGATCATTTGAAACGTGAACAAAAAGCAAGTTTCACTAACTAGTTAGGTGTGTGTGACCACTGTGCCAACCAACTTACACCGGAGCTGACCAGGATTGCCAATTCATGTTTTTTCACATGTTGCGTCTAATGATAGTCAATCAGTTATTTAGGCCCCACAGCAACTAAAGAGGATAAAGTTGAATATCTGGTACCTCCATTTGGAAGCAACCCACCAAATAAAGACTTCCATGCAGGTTTGGCTAATCTTGTCACTGACGTACTAGGCTACGGTTAAGTTGGTATTCAGCTCACAGTTCCATGTGCTGCCGTCTGTTGATAAAAGTCCAGACCGCAAAGTAGACACATGCAACCGATGAGCTCTGTGAAGAACGGAACTCAGGTCTAGTGCTTCCATAGTTTGTAATTGACTGGATGAACTGAGGACTGTGCTTGAAGATGAAGTCTGAAGGATCCTCAGTCCGTATCAAAGAAATCATGATAGTTCAAGTTGTCCAACGATAGAGATTTCATGGAAGTTACTTTAGACGATCAGGCTGTTTACGCATGACGCTTGCAGAAAACGAACCATAATGAACGGCAATCAGTTCTTCCACCAGTCTACATATTGATTGCATTTGAGAGAAGAAATTCCGTTCCTGTTCTGTGAAAATATTTAAGCTGAAATTCTTACTGGGATTCACACTTTACAATGATAAAAATAGGTAATGCTGAACGGAAATATGGGTGGATTCGTGTCACGTGAATTTTTATCGAATCGAATATGGGCTGGTTGTTTGGACGTAACTTGTTCAAGTAAGAGTTACGTAGCCTAACCCAGATATAAATATGAACCATTACAAAGCTTCTTGAACTTGATAAAGACATGGTAGACACTTAAGGAGTAAATATGAAACGTACGCCGATAAAACACCACTGATCGCATAAAAGTCTGACTCGGTGACGGTGTGTCGGATTAAAAACGTTCAACAACAAGTTCTATCGCACCACTCAAAACTTCTTGAGCTTATGAAAAATTCGAAGTAATTTGTTAACAAACGCATTGAGTGCTTTGGTATATTTTTGTCAACCTTTGAACACCGGTGTACAGGTATTGATCAAACTCATGCAACACCGTGATTTTCAACAGATAAACGCCTAACTTACGGGCATGAACATGGTAATACCACATCACAATGACAACGAAGCTCAACTTATGTTCCGGTTCATCATAGTCTAATGTCTCGATTTTGACGACGGTTGGTGAGATAGTAGTTGGGAAATAATGAAACCTCAGAAAAGCAATATCAAAGGTATTAATTGTTTTAGAATGACTGATACGCTTAGCACAAAGGATTTTGTGAATATGTGTAGCCCCCTAATTGTTGATCCCGTGGGCCACTACACGCCTTATCCACGCTTCTGAGGACACCACTCACAATGGCTTACTGATCTCTGCATTTAACATAGAGAAAATGTAATCAAGTGTAATCTAATCGGGACTAATTAGCGCTAACTGTAAACGCCCACTTTTTATTGTTAAATGCACGAAACGAATATAAAATTAGGTCTAAACTATCCTCGTAACAATTTTTGTGTGAAATGTTTCGAGTATATCATGTACTGTACAGCTGCGGTTTGTTTATTTTTTCTATTAACTGTTCATCGTCTCACTATGGGAATTTCGCGTTATGGGTTCCAATGTTAGCTGTTAATTTTTTGGCAAAATTAGGAAGTTCCATTCGTAAACAAACACTTTCGAATATTTCAATCACTCAACTAGGCATATGCACAATATGTTTTGCTCAATAAGCCAACAGCTGAGTGTGCCAAGTAAGCTAGAAACGGTAAATACCAAACGCAACTTCCTCAAGCTCACTGAGGAGACAGAAACAAACGGTTTTCTGGGTGTATCCTAGAGGAGAAGTTCTATGAAAGTAAAACTTGAAACGCCTAATACACGAACTTTGCTTCGGTTAAGTTTAGTTCAATGTTTGATTTTCGGTGATGATATAACCCTTTTCAATATACACATTGAATGAAGAGGTGAAATGCATTTACTAAGTGCTGCAGGAAAACGCTTTCCAGAAAGGCTCATGGGATAGTTCATCTTACCAGTCCCTATGAGCACGATTCGATCGTTCTTTTCCAGACGTAGCTGTGCATCAGAGTCGCAATCGAATATGAGACGCATGATGGAAGGCTACCTTAGTCATCGAGGACAGGTTATAATTGAGACAGATACCGCAAATTACCTGAGACCTTCCTTCTGCATATCCGTATGAATCCACATGCAAGAATGTAATAGGTCGAAAAGAACGCACTCATTTGAAGGAAGTTAATTATTGTTTTGTTTCTGTGGTGCATCGTTTATGAATCGCACTCTCTCAAAGCTTTAAAAGAGACGATGCACGATAATGTAGTCGGAGGAGGACTAGTGGTATTTCCAGTACCACCGGTCATACGATTGATCCGGCCAAAATGTGTTGTATGACATTTTCGAAACCATTCACCTATCAGGTAAGGATCACTTGGGTTTATGTACGTTTTTACATAGGCTGGTATTTTCTAGGTTAACGTCATTAAGAATGACTAAAACTAATAGTTTCGGCACATGTTTTCCAATCTATCGGGTCCAATTGCACTTTTCACACCGCAGATTCACCGAGTTGTATGTGTGAGTCCAAGTTGAAATCAAATTCCTTATTATGGGAAGTGAATGCAAGTTCATGCTTCTCTTGTTTCATGGGACATTTTTGTAGGTGAATCGCTTCACAGCCAAACGTGAGCAGTGTCATGCGTAGTGCCGAGTATCAATACATTTACTGTTTGGTTTCATAAGAATTGAAATGTGAGACAAACAAGAGATTCAAGCGTTCATTCGAAAGTTTCAACAAAAGAAATGCGGAATGAGAGCGCGTCAAACATGGTACACGCCCTGGCTGCTCACAAGTCATTTTCTCTAGGTCTATTCCGTCTTATTACATCTATTGAGCTTGAAACTGGCAGCCGGAGAAACCGTTATCCGTTAATTGCAGTCTTCAAATACCAGTGGCATACAGAACTCGGTTCACTCCGATCCATGCAGGTAGACAACAGTATGGAGTTCGAAGAATGGGGCATTCACTGTATTCCAGTGACTTTATTGTCAGATTTCGTTAGATATGACATAAATCATAGGCTGAAGAGTCGGCTATTATGATGACGGTTACGGTAGTGGCCCGGTGGTAACGTCGCCAAAATTATCATCCCTGGGATGAGTTCAACTCCCATCACCATCACCTGAATTTCCTCAGTGTGTCGAATGACAGTCCTTTGATTGGCCCCTTCCCTCTTCCTGAAAATTGTATCTTTGTTTATTCGCATAAAGTAAAGTGAAAACAAAAGAAAAGAAAGAACTAGTATATTGGGTGACAGATGAGAAAGAGTTTCTTCCCACACACATATTATAACCGAATACTATAAACCCTGCAGCTGTAGGTGCCTTTGATACTAATGCTGCTTATTTACGTAGATCATAAAATTGGTACGTAAAATGATAATTTGGGTAGCACCCCCGTTGATAAGCTAGTATTCATTTGGACGAAGGTCTGGTGATGTCGCGCCTATAGTTTTCAGTAAATGTCATGAGAATTTTTATTTGAACCTAGGCGTCTATGTTATTAGTTATTTGATTTAATATTATTAATAGTAACACTCACATTACTACTAGTATCAGTGTTCTTGCTAATATATATATCTATATATATTATATAATCAGATCCTCTGTTCTGCTATTTTAAGTTTATTCTTTTTTCTAAGACCCAAGTACTTTTTTCGTGATACAATGACCAGGTTGTATTGTGAGCATCGATTGGAAAAGTCTGTCTTTATAGCATCCGACCACATGTTTGATTCAACCTCAAACCGTTGTGCAATATGTTGTTGATCCTGTATCCCATATTTATACTTACTTTCGATATTTGTACGACGAGGACTGTTTTTCCACTTTTAGACATTCGCAGCGAGTACGAGATGTTTGTTTCGCCGGAACAGCAGTCCAGTGCTGCGCACTGGTCTTCATACAGCATACGTTAGCTAAACCCCTCACAAATGTAGGCGTTTGAACGAGCTTCCAACTCGCACATGAACGACTAGACACAAGCTCTGCATGTTTTCAACTTGGCATGGAATGGTATTTGGGAACATTTACTGTCAACGATAGCTATGATGGAAAATCTAGTCTAACTCTGGAGAATAGTAATCCCTGAATTACTGGAGAAAACATTTATAATGCTTCTTCGTGACAAACTCTATGAGTCCTGTTCTTTGGCTATCACTAAATCCCACGCAATGACTTAAGTAATATTAGAAACGATTTCGTTTTCGAGTGCACTTGGTAATAAAGTCTGCACTTGGATGAATTGTGTTCATTCAAAATCTGTGAGATTGTATCGTAGATATTTATCACCCTTAGTCGTATATTTGTGTATGTCTAGATGCATAGAGCTACTTACCTGAGGCGTAAGACAATTAAAAGTAAAATCAATGAGTTACACTCCTTCTGGTTGGGCTACCGAAAAAGGTAAACAAAAAAATTATATACATATATTTGCAAGAAACGTGACAATCTATTTACCATTGATCAAAGTCCCCATATCCCTTGATACAAGCTCCCACTATAACCATAGCAACTTTTCGCATTGCCACTAAAAGTATCGTAATCCAAACACCGGATTGCCTCTGATCAGTAATCAGAATCCAATCGATCTGATTTCAGGTTTTGTTCAACCACCAGTCAGGGAACCTCAAAACGCACGTCATAATGAAACATACCAGCTGCTTAAGCAAACATCATCTCTCATACATAAATAACACTTGTTTGAGTTATTGTGATAAACATATATAGGAAAGATTGAGACGGCTGTTTTCTTAAACTCCGGGGCATATTTTCTGGTTCGGCTTCATTTCAAACGCTCATTTTCTTTTCCATCTTAGGCGTTTTGGAAAAAAGTGGTGGGTATTTTACTTGTTTTCCAATTTATATCTCTCGTATAATAACGATGAAAACGTATTTCGAATATTTGCATCACTTCAATGACAACAGTTTTGGGTGGGCGTTTAAACTGATGATAAATGCCTTAATCATCATGTCATTGTTTGGGTGGCAGTTTTTATTTGTGGTGACAGCCCTTAGCAAAAGTAAAAAGGCAGTAACTTTTGTCGAGTGACCTTGGATTTTAGGAGAAATTACAATGTTCTCACAATTCCCTTCAAAACTCTAGTTCCGGAATGTTTATGTGAGTTTCAGTATCTTCTCTATCTGTGATTGAAATGACTGCACTATTGTGTCCACGAAGCTGAATCTGTCATGGTAACGCAACAGGTACCCATCAGTTTATTGAAATAGTACCTATGCGTAAAACTTATCAGTGGATACTACCAACCAGGTTTCTGTAGTTTAGAACGTGTATCAAATGTAGTCTGCCACCAAAATGTACGTAGTTTTAGCAGGTGAGAGTTGCTGAGCTAATACCCGAATCCTATATATTACTTCCCTTTCTTAATAAATGTGTCCGACACCGATTTTCCTAATGCCAATCTACTCCGGCTGCAATCGGACTGTTGACGCAGTGACAAAATGCAATATGGAAATGACAGTTCAAAGAGACCAAGCCCTCCTTTTTGGGTTTAATATGGTGATTGTCATGTTTCTTTTAGCGACACGAAGGAGATTTTCTTCAACAGCCAAAAAATCAGAAATTTGTTGTATTTGTGTTTAATTTAAACTGCGTCGTTAAATTATAATCCATCTTTACCGGGAAATCAGTCCAACATGCAGTGGATGTGCTACATTTTAAAAATAGAGTATTAGTTTTCAAAACCCTAGGTCCGATTTGGTTCCCAGTCTTTTTTATAATATATAGTATTCTTATGGTAAAGTTCGACCTATTTAATGTGCGTAGACGGCTGATTGAGAGCACGCGAAATTGATGGTCAATATCAATTCTGCTCATATTGTGTTACTTGTTTTATTTATGAATTAGTAGTTGCAGTAGTACTAGTGCTTCATGCCTAATCTGTTTAGTTCAATGAATCGATGAGCACTTTGTATTTTGGGATGACTTTGAGTACACTATGACATATTGGAGGATTAACTTTTTATTTTATTCATGTCTCCTAAGCCGAAAGATTATATTTTTAGAACAGTAACAAACTGTTCAATATTCTATCTGCGGTGAATGAGAACTATTCTTGGCTCAATTTTCTTGATTATTTCATGTGGTTGCTCACGTTGTATTTTCGTTTATTCAATTGAAACGCAGGGACTTCTAACAACTAATTACATCATCTCTGCATCCAAATAACCGTTATAAATATTGTTCGACCGTCGCGATAACCAGAATTACTAAATCTTATTCCTAAACGCTATGTTAAATACACTCTGTGTTTAGCTCCACTGTTCACGTGTAAGTTCATGAATATGCGAATAAAAGAAATTGTGTTATTAGTTCAGTCGTTGTATCTAATTATGTATAACGCCAGCCGTTGTGGTGTATAGCGATTTGACTCACAACTACTTTTCAGAATTGGTATACGATGTATGTTATTTACGATAGTTAGTGATTATCCAGCCGACTTCATTTTCATGCACAACAACCTGTTAACTCAGTCTGACATATGTTGCAGAAACGTAAAATTATTGGTATCATAGTTGAACTGCGTGCTGTGAATTTCAATTTAGCCTGACTTGTTAGAAGTATTTGCTTCAAATAGAAGAAAATCAGACATTTCAACGATCATTTAATTAGTGTGGTAGAATGAAAATCAGGCTGTAATACCAATTTGTCTCATCCAAACAATCCGATCTATCCGTGGATTAAATGGCCAATGTATTTTTCGTTGTGAACTGTCATAGGCAGCTTTTTGCGAGAGTTTTTTAAAACAGACGGCTTTTAGGGTAAAGAGGACATCCACGATGGACTTAAGATCCACCCACTCACTGCCAGAGCTATAAAGTAACCACGAAGTTCTAATGTAACTTTACAGTTTGCGTTCTCGGAGGAACTTAATAACAGCCTAAAAGTTGATTTCTGAGAAGCGAAAATTGAAATAATGAAAAGGTTTTTATTGAGTACAAAGATATAGAACAGTTAGTCTTTGGAATTTGAGAAAATGATCTCTGTAGATGATATAGTGCTAATTGGAATCACCCGATCCCTATTAGTCCAAAGACAACTGACGGTGGGTATATGCGTACAAAGTCACTCCAACGTTATATCTTAGGGTAAAAAGTTGTGAACAATCCACTAACCGTTCACAAAGTGATAATGGGGTATTTATACAAAATGTGGTCTCCTAAATTTCTGCACTTGTTTACTGGATTGTTAAAAACAGAAGAAATCTGATTGTTTCGCATCAGAAACCTATTTGGTGAGATTGCTCCTAATATTAGGAGTTTAGGCTTCTGTTTCACACAGCTGTTCCACAAATTGATGTCTTTTGTGACATATCTTTGGTTTTCAGCATAATTTAACAATATTGTGCTGCACTAATTTGATTGATGTGTTCCTAGACACCCTTTACTAAACCTCTAAAGAATACGTAGTCTAGTTACACTAGTTACACTACCAGTAAAACACACAGAAAGAGGCACGGTTAGCGCAAACACTAAACATTCCTTTCCACAGCCACCAATCTCAATTTTAAAATTTCTCAAAAATGGACAGAATAATTACAATGAAATTCATTTCCACTACGATTCTAATCGATGGAACCTTTTTCATAGATGATGGCTTACAATAGATGTTTGTGATCCTACCAGAGAGTAGACTGTTTGGAATACAGAGAACAATAGTAGTTTCTAGTGGTAGGATATATTGGCATACCTCATTCATGAGAGCAGTTAAATACAGTAACACTTTCCCATTTTTGAAGGTGCCAATGATGACTGCTGTGAGTTATTATTTGGGCAAATTTATTGATTAATAAATAAATTAATATAATTCACTGATATATTATTTAATTAATCAATTAATAATTCATTAGTATATTAATTCAAATATATTAATGTACTCGTAAAGCTATGAAATAGAGTTGGCAGTAAACGACTAGTTTGTTATCTAGTGAATGTTACCCTGCGTTGTGGGTTTTACCATTATTATTAGTTGAACCTTGAACAGAAAAAGGGTACGGCGTTAACGATCAATTGGTTGATGCTGATTGTTCTCATATACTCACGTTGCATTTATCCAGTATAACAGACGGTTCATTATCTGTTCAGCCAGCTGTTTTTGCTCTATGCTTGAGCAGTACGCTTGTCTCCGTTTGTTAGTAGATTGGAAGGAATGACTAATATATTTGCGATTTCAGTTTTGCAAGTTATTCCGATATCATTTCCATATGTCCGGTTGTCATTTCAAGCGGTATCCGCATTGTCCCAGATTGTCTAAATGTCATGTTTCTGCTGCCCCAGTAACCTGATCAGAGCTGCATATTGGTCTTCCGGACATTACTAAAAGGCTTGAACAGTATAAGGGCCCGACAGCTCCCATGAGGTAAACGGGATAATTTAAAATGATGCTAATAACATTTTAAATAATACCCGTACATTTTGACTTAATAGTCGAGCACTTTTAATTGCATTTTATTTTCATAAGGAGAGATTCTGTGTCGACTACAACAAAGGAGACTAGTATATCAATATTGCCCAAATTCGTCCCGGGGGCTTTTGTGGCATTTCGCAAGGTGCCTATTGGATAAAATTACAGTATTTAAGCAGAATCGAGAAGTGCATTACAAAATAAAGTTAAAAGGAAGATAAAAGTCTTTCAGCCGAGGGGAAAGCAGATTTCATCGATGGATTGTGATTGCTTCAAACATCTTTAGCAGTTTGTCATGATAGTTGATCTGTATCACCCCCCATGACTTCTCTCGATCGACAAGATGTTGCACGTCCAAAAGTGCTTAGCAAATGAGAACCTTGACCGTTTATACGTACGGTTATTGACAAATAAATAAGCGACTGTGATAAAACTGTGTTGAAAACAGTTTAAAACGCATTTCGAATACCGATCGCGTTATTGCCTTACCGTTTTGATTGTAGAAGTATCAATTCTAAAATCCATATACCGACCTGAGAGTAGCAAGCTTCGATTAATTCATTCGTTTGTTAAGACGCACCAGGCACTCTTGATGGTCTTGGATTTGGGTTTTAATCCCTGGAAGATCCTTAATTCCCCACAAGTTCACGCATTTAAATGCGACAGTAGTGTTTGTGATAACAAACAAAGAGCACAGGACAGCTGTTTCGTCCTGCTTGGGACTTGTCAGCAGTGAGCACTTTTTTTGTCCCTAGTCAGGTCTCGATTCGCGAACATTCGGGTTGGGACTCCAAACCCTAACCACTGAGCTACACGGTCGACGGTCATTACCTTGTGCGAATCAATCAATGAAAGATTAGCAAGATTGGATTAGCCCATTTGTTTGTTAAGAAGCACCAGGTACTCTTGGTGTTCTTGGGTGTGGGTTTCACTCCTTGGGAAGTCGTTAATTTCTGTTCAGATTTTTTGCGATTGACGTATCGTGAAATGAGTTCTTCTGACCCGCGAAGTATGTTTACGACACTGAAACCCATTCTTTTGTTTAGGAGTGTTTTGTTCAATTACAGTCATTTTCCTCCCAAGAAGGTATTCCCCGTATATTTAAAAAGGACCCTATCAACTGAAACTATTGGGACTTTAGAGCCCGTTTTTACTAAAACGTTCATCACGAAACAATTTGTATCCCTTTCTGTTGCTGTTTTCCTCCATCCAACCAAGCTTATCGTCAATGACTAGCATTGAACTTATAGAATCTGTGAGCTTATCGTCCAATCGTTTGAAGCTGACAGCTTTTGTCATTAACATGGTCTGTATCATAGCTGCATAATACTGTTATTTAACTAAAATGGAAATACGCACACGGGGATTCATCGTGCACAATTTTCCGTTCAGGCAATACATGCTGTGATTCAGCCTGTTGCGATTCGGATTGCTCGAAAAATTGCGGTAGCTCGTCATGTTGCACTGATATTTCCTGTCCATGCTGCCCAAATCAAGATCCATGCAAGCCGTGTGGTGAGTCCAGTTTCACGAGTCTCTTGAGAAGTTGATCCGGATAAATCTCACTTTATTTGATTCGTGTTCACTTTGTTACGAGTACAGTTTCTAAACCACAATGGCTCAATCAGAGAACAGTTATATAAAGTATGCGAAGAATACTTATTTCCGTTTGTTTGCTAAAATGTTCACAATATGAACACGTGCATTCGTAACTGATCGGTTGAGACATTGTGCCCTTGAAGAAGGAATATCCAGGGCGGAAGTGAACAACAACTCACGAAGATTTGTTCGCCCTATTAGAATTCCCTAAAATCCGTGTTTATTGAAACTTTTGTGTAAAAACTATCAGAAGCTCAACCCAATCAATCAAGAACAGATATTTCATTGCCACAACTCAAGACAAATGACCCCAATGAGGCACTCGGACTTCAACTCTAAGAATACCTTGTGGCAAATTTTAAATCTTCAAAGATGTGCAAAAATTTATCTGATTAAAAATACATCTGAGCAAAGCCAATGAACGTACTTGAGGTAGGAATATCCCAGATTGTAGTCGATTCAAAGTTTAAGTGGCTTGCCACAAAGCAATTGCGATCTACGCAGTTTTTCTGCCTTTTTCAGTGAATTCAGCAGATGAAGTGATATTAGTCAGTGATATACTGCATTTGTATTGCCAGTTTACGTTGATTATGCTTAGTCAATCAAGGATGAATTGAAAATGAACTACCTGATTAGACTTTCTTTTTCTCAAAACCTCTACTTCAGGTTGTTCGTGTGGTTGCAGTCTAGGTCCTGAAACTGGCTCAAAATGGAGTTTTCCGTCGGTTGCGGACTGTGTGCAGTCGGACAGTGAGTTTTAATCGTTTTTTTTTCTCAGCTCGTGATGTGTGGTAACTTTCTGAGTATTCCAATGTATATTATTGCATTTTCTAACCTGAAATACTGTGAGTGAATCCAGTTTGACCACGATTTTACGAGGTTAGCTGTTTGCATTTAAAACACCACTTTAAACGATAAAGAGCGTGTTGGATTTCCAACATTGTATTACGTTAAACAAATTCAGCTACATTTTGAATGTCTGTCCACGGCTTCGTCATTGGCTCAAAAACATTTTATATAAATTGCACTAATTTAATACCCTCTCTTTTATCGCAGCTATAGCGAAGTCCTATATAAAGTACCTCCATGTCGTAACCCCGATAAGCGGTGTTTAACATAGAAATGAACGAGATTGGGTGTATCTAAGATGTCTAAAGGTTTTCACTGAGATACTAGCCTGGTGCCTTACGGTTGCAATTTGTTCCAGCAACTTGTAGAAGTGAATCATTTAGCATAACAGCTAAAGCCTGCTGAGGATGTCATTCCGCTTGACGCGCCATAGTTATTTTTTAAAAGTCAGCAAAGAAGAATAGAATTGGTGAAAGACAAACAGAATTTTAGGCTTAATTCACCAGATGTAAACTTGGTCTACACCTCTGACTGCGGAACCTCGACTGAAGCAAAACATGCATCTACATCGCCGTTAACTGCTGCCCGGGGCAGCTGCTGTTTTAGGTATTCTGAAAGCAAACCAAATCTCAAGAAGTACAAAATTATGAGAAAGCCAAAAGAAGAAGGTTTGCATGTGTTGAGGCATCTTTCAAATGAACGGTTTTCAACGATAACGTTCGGGTGTTTTCATAAGAATCAAATTTGCGCTTAGAAAATCAAATCGTATGCGGTCTGTGACGTATCTGAATGCCAGGTGAAATTTCCGCCGTTTCTTCTCTCTCGAAAATGGCAATCACGCTGTGACTATCCTGGGAGCTTATGATTATTTCATACTAGACAGTGCGATCTGATAAATTAAAGCTGCCTCAAGAATACACATGAACCTCATCCCTTGAAAGAATTGATTTCTTTGTTTTCCTCATGAATCTGCACTTCATAATGAGATTTCATATTTCTCTAGCCGATATAATATCGTCAAGCTTTGTGAAGATAGTTGTTGCTTTCATTAGCAATGGTCATTTTTTGGTGGAATCTTCAACGAAATATAATCACTGGAAATATATAACCAAGCTGCATTGCATCAAACTAGTCAGGTTTCATTTTTGTGACGCAGATTTGTCAAAATGGTCACACGAATCGATTACACTAATTGTTGTCAAATATTTGATAAAAGTAGAAGAGAAATTTAAGGATAATTTGCAAAATCGCAAACCTTTTCCTCAATTCGTTTCGTAGAATCTTGTCAACTGGTCCCACTTTTCTATAGCTTTTCAATTTGATTTAAACAATCGAATACGCTTTTGTCAATTTTAGTTGTTGTAAATCAGGGATTGTCGCTCCCGGTCCCAGGCAAGATTCAAGAATCTATAAACTAGGTAGTACAAATATTAGTCCTATTCAAAGTTTCTAGCAAGTAGTACTGGCTCGGTAACGGGAATGTGAATGACACAATAGAGATGGCACCATAATCCGAACATATATACAACAGTCAAATAAATATGAAACTGTGAACGGGCCATTCATGTTTTATTTATGGTTTATATAGATCATATATCGGAGATTTTGATCTGATACTAGTCATTCATTGGGTTTAAGACGCACTAATCGCATTTCGTGCAGATAATTGCACGAACACCTCTCGATGTATGTGTGCGTCAGTCAAAGGAGCGCTAGGTTTTTAAGATTAATCTCGTTCCACCTGCATCTGATGCAAACACTCTTCTCTCATGCCCTCTCGTCAGGCCGAGACCGAAGAAGCACGGCTATTTGAGAGCAAACAGCCTTAGTCATGGTCAGCATTCGAACTCGTGCCACCTTTGGTCATTGGAGCTAAACGCCTAGCAAGACCTGCCAACCTCATAAAATCTGTTCAATAAATAGCTTGAGCTCAGTACAGCGCTCATATTTTGGGTACCAGGGGTGATAGCTTTATTGAGCAGTAGGTTTCTTTTAACGAAGGCCCCCTGTTTCACAGTCTGTAACACTAAATGGATGAATTAATAAAATATAAATTGTCTTCCTTATTCATTTATACAATTAGATGAGAATAAAGTCATCATCTCAATCCTCTTGTAATAAACACCAGCTGATCTTATAAATTTATTAAAAATGCACTAAAACGAGACAGATCCCACCAATTGAGCCCTGAAGAAAGCAACGAGCTTGATAATCATCCCATGGTACTCACTCACCACGCATGGTAAAGGCATGGAGCGAACCATTTATTACACCATCTACTTCAATTGTCATCAGGTGATTCGATAAAGAGCAAAAGGAGACACATCCCGCGCTCTTGCCGAAGGGAACCGCATTTTGTGTGAAGTTTATTTGTGAACCCTGGTAAAGATTACGAGTATTGTAACACACAATTTAGAACCAATTTAGTTAGTAAATCGGTCCATCTAGTAGATGATCATTTTTTGTTTAATCAATATGATATTATCTGTCCTAAAAGCGGTTAAAAACCCCTCGTGGTATTCACGTGGGTGAATCCGAGCCATCAACACATCTGGCTATCAGCAATGCAATGGAAAAGATCTACTGANACATAAAGGTTGCCATTCATTCAGCGTCTATGGCAATTTTCACAGCAACTGGACAATCAAAAGCTGAAATGTATCCAAATATTTTTTTGGGGGGGGGAGGTAAACGAAATTGCGTTACACGTAAACAGCACGAAACAAGTTTGTGAATAAACGAGCACCCTAAGAATGCGACTGGCAACATAAGAACAAAACACATCCCTGGTGGTGCTTGACTGCACATGGGACAAACAAAAATGTTTCGTCATATTCGAGGACCCCAAGGTTTGATCATTTATCATTATTAAAATAACGGCCGTAGTCCGAGAGAGATATAAAAAGGTAATGTATCACGGTCACCGTTGATAGGTGAATGTGACCTGAACTTCATAGTGAAAAGGACCATCAATTTACAATTGATTTATTTACTGCATGAATTACTTCTATACACTGGTAGATGGTTCTGATCTACTGTAAGAATTTACTCTCTGATTCTGAGCAACAGTTACATACCAATATTATCACTAGTCTGTGCACATTACAAATAACCGTAACTTTCTTCACAGCCTTTCAGAACATATTTGCATTTATTTTGTATTGGAAGATTTATATTGAATGGTTGCTCTTACTGAATCTCGCCACAGATAATCCAATGTTATGGCACGCGATCTATGTCCCTCCTCCGCGGTCAAATTTATTCTGCCCCCCGTGCAAGAATCACTGCGCCAGCTGTCCGTCATCTGCCTGCCTAACCTGTAATAATCCTTCTCTCAGTAAGCGCATTCAATCCGCGTGATTTGATTGTTTTGTTCTGACACAAGTGCGTGCAACCCTATTACTTACATTCAACCCAAAATTTCCAAAACAGGTTAAACATCAGCGTGTTATGTATGAGGTCTATAAATTTCTTCCGCGTAAAAAAGGAATGTGAAAGGTTTCTCTGGGCAAATACACTCTTGGTTTTAAGATAGCGAAGATTCTCAATCAAAAAGGTTTTTCTACAGATATTAACATGGGATGGTAATGAACTGTGACAGTAATGTTTATCAAGCGTAAGCAGGAACAAGTTAAACGTAATCATCCAAAGCCGTCAGGGGGGAAGCAGAAGGTACTCGGAGATTACTAGATACACACTGGAACCCAGGAAAAACCTGATTTCAAATAGATTAACAACCGAAGAGAACTACTAAAATACATTCAAGCAGGTGAAAAATAAATAATCGAGGCATTCAATACGGCTACATAGCTCTGCTGACAAACATATATTTAATCACATACAGGTGTATCAAGAATTCTTGTACATAAAGGGCCAGCCTCATTGCAGCGATAGTAGAAAATTACTGATCATCGGCTTTATACGTTCTGAGTATCATGAATACGGCTCTGGTTCACAGGTGAATACGCACACATTTTTCTCCGATACGTGCATGCGTGTGTGCATCCATGCCTTGAGTGCACCGTAGAAAACAGCAAGGTGTTCTAGGGACTGCCTGGTTCGCGTGGAAGATATAGCAAATCGAAACTGAACCAAAGCTTGGCTCCACCCATAAAGAAATCTAAACCGATCATCGGCACTTTTTATTGCTCATTTGCTGCAGCAGTCAGACGGAGAATTCGGCTTAAGTCATGTCGAGAATCACTGGTGCAACTGCATATTTCAAGCGCACAAATGGTGCTCCTCAAGAGATTATAGTCTTTATAATTTGACTACTCACTTTCCCTATAATAGTATGTCAAGTTCAGCTTGAAATTATCATCAATGTGTTTACTGAAAAGCGTAATCCACTTCCAGCTGCCATAGTTCTTGCCATTCGCAGTTGCCGCTTACAATTATAAATGTGTGATTCAACGAAAATCATTCAGGTGCACATTCATGACTGACTGATTTTCCGACAGTGTTAGGACAGCCAATCCATAGTAACGGTAAGATAGTCATTCCGAGATCGTTTTGTATTCAGAATACCGGGTCAAAAATTGGAACGGATGTTATTGAAGAAATGCAGGCTAAATTATTTCATAGGGTATACAGCTTCCGGCCCAGTGTAGCTATCCTGATCAAGTTTTTAGGAATGGAGGTTAATCATTGGTTGCAGAGTTGACGAAACTCCTGTGAGAGCGAACGGGTTCCAATTGAGTGGTGCGAGCCGGTCATCTCTACCGATTTACAGGGAAGGTGTCAGGTAATCCAGTGAAAACCACAGAGTATGTAGTTTGGCCAATAGGGTTTATAAAATTGTGGTTGTTACCATACTTCAGTGATTGTCCGCCACATGTGAATGGTGTGCGCATGAGAATCAAGCTGATTTTAGACCCGGTCGATTTTTTATCGCCAAATATTTACACCTTTTCAAATTCTAGAACATAGAAATTCTTTTATTAGATCTATCACTTTCATTGTTCTCTATACGAAACCGGCTTTCTACTCAGTATACCGGCTTCAATTCTGGCAGTCTTTCCTGAAAGGATGGACCCGATAATTTTATTTCAAAATAAGATCGTTATCTACCAGAAGCCGAACATGAGTTCCAGCTTAGGGCACTTTCCAACAAAGTTCACCGAAGAATGACGTGTTCCTCAGGGTTAACATTTCTCGTCGTTTCTATTCAACTTCATTTTTGATAAAATTCTGGAAACAGTCCTATCCTCGTGCGAGGATAGGGGCATTGATTTACTCCCATATGGTAGACTGACGGATCTGGGTTTTGCACATGGCATTTTTATGTTATGAGAAGATCTGGGTACTTTGCAGGCTCCTCAGATTAGTTTGAGTACTACTGTAACCATGTTTAGCATGTGTTTTGCACCTCTAAAGTGCCATAAGCCTGAGCTGGCGCAGCCCCCAAACTCACACCCACTGGAGGAGTAGTTCCCAAATTTTGCTATTAGTGTATCTCTATCTCACCTCGTGGGCGCATCATGGATGAAGTGTCAGCTCGCATACTAAAGTCTCGACTGGCATTTACCAACATGAGACGTTTGTGGTGCTCCAGCGACATCCGGCTTTCAGGGTACTCTGCAACAGTTCGACCGCTTTTGCCCAACGGCGCACAAATTGGGTCATTACGAAAACAAGATAAAGACAGANGGTGTTAGAAAACCCAGGGGGGGGGGCAATACCAAGGGATTCTAAGGTTAGGCACATAGTTCAGGTTACTGCGGACATCCGCTGGAGCAAGTGCTACTAATATACTGCATTAGTTGGTACATATTCTGCGCATTGGTTATTTGCCGAAGCAGGTGATAAGTGGAAAAAGTCGTTGAAGGTCGAACTATGACCTAGCCTTAGGGGTATAAAATCCCTGACCAGGATACTTGCTCACATGGGTGACGCTAGACCTCCTGGATTGAGACATCTGGATCAGTGTAATTGATGGTTATAGATTAAAAGATATGGTTGAATGTTGCAAACAGTGGCTCTCAAGCAGACCTCATCATTTCAAACTTAACATTCACGAATTTTGTATTACAACTTTGAAACTGATTGGAACATTCCATTTTTCACTTTTCTCCTTCATATAAATAGGCAGTTATGAAACAGCAATCAAAACCGACACAATAAAGTGAATGGCTTTTGGTTGTAAAAACCGAAACTGAAAGTCGTTCATCTCCTCCTGCCTAGATTATAGTACGAGCCGTCTGTCTAAATCCGTTAATGAGCGTCAGTTCTGCTGAAAATTAAAAGGGTTGAAGAAGATCGTAGCAACCGGTAACGAACGAATGGAGGCAGCATGATAAAACAATCAATATGTAACCTCCATTAACTCCTATACTCTCACCTACACATGTGAAAACATCGCACACTCCCATTACCACAGTCAAACTACCTCCCACTGATTAGGTCATTTTTTCCTTTGTCTCATTTCTTGCACGTGTTTGGTCTACTATAATGTGTAATGTATTTCACCAATCAACGAAGCAATGACTTTGCAAATTCCTCACCATCTGGTCCGATATTTTGCCCTCACACCATGGAATCCTTCCGAATGCATCTATGAGCACGTTCCTGTCCGGCCTGGGATTGAGACAAATCACTATGGAATAGATGTGCTTATCCAACTTGTCTAAACGAATCACTCTAAATGTGACTGAATTTTATTTGCACTTAAACAAAATCCAATGTGAACATCTAAACGTGTATTGTTTTGCATTGAAGACACAGTGTTGCTAGCTGTCATCTGTCTCTGCGCTCGATATCCATTCCACATGCATTTAAATTGCCTTGGTCAAATGAGAGATATGTGAACGTTCTTCAAGAATACATGTAAGTGATGATTGGCTCTTAGAAAAATCCATAACCAAACGTGGGGAACAAATACGACCCCATCATGTGGAATCTCAAATATTCCTCTCTTTATAACATCCCACATGTACGTTTGTGACGATTTACGGTTCTGCGGAGAATACATTTACTGCAAACCAGTGAAATAGTTGCATCATGTGGACATTTGATCCTGTAGCTGATGTACATTACTTACCAAATATAATGCTTCCCGAGAAACATGTACAAGCAAAAATGTTTACTCACATACATTTGAGTAACACATTCTAGTTTAGAATCTTTTGAAGTACTCTTGTTGGTCTAACAGATGTTCATTTGTTTCCCGCAGATAACCTGGACGTTTTACAAACCTGCTCTCTTTCTGATACCCTGCCACGTGCGTGTTGTGCACCGGGAAGTAGCGAATGCGTTAGCTGTCCAACTCCTGACTTCCAAACCTGTTTTCCTTCATGGAGTAAGTGAAATAAGATGTGTTGGATATTCTTTCTTCTGCTCGCCGGATATAAACAAATCTATAAATTGATTAGCACTGTTCTGTCCGGGCTTCGAACGGCGGATCAGTCACCAAGAAGTCGTGTGTGTTACCACTTTGTCAACCAGCTCACAGTGAGGTTAACCAGATTTGGCAGTTGATGTCTGCTTAGATGTATTTAATGATAATCAGTCAATCCATTGGCTCGATAGTAACGTCATGAGACACAGCTGACTATCTGGTTACTCCATTTTGAAAGCCTCCTACTAATCAAGGACTTCCATGCAAGGAAGTCATGTGAGCTCATCACTGCACATGTGATGCACTCACCACAGGCGATCCATTTGGCGCACAAGACAGTTCTCCTAAACGAATGTTGCTAGATGTCAGCAAACGGAATACAACTTAACAAACGCCTCTTCAATTATTGCGCGTTACGAATTGGCTCAACCGCCGTGGTGGAAGGAAAACTAACTCATTTCTAAACCATCCTTTGCTAACAATAGGTAATTCATAAAATATCGGCAGCTTAAGGGAAAACCTTGTTTTTATAAGGTATGCAACACATCTGCAATGATTCACTTCCGATATCAAGTGATTTTACGCACCTTTCATTGCATTTTTATTGTCATCAAGCAATGCAATCCAACTGACATCCTAAATTGACATCATCCGACATGGTACCAAACATTATACTCGATTCTGTTACATTATGCAAAGCGTTTATGAAGGAATAGTCTAGTATAAAGTAAAAAGCCAGCCTGGAGAGACGGTATCTTTTTGTACCCCAATATTGATACGCGACATAAGTGAAACTTCATCAGAAGCTGTGATCTTCCCTACGCACTAATGGTGGATGGCAGGAGGAATGGAAAGCTAATTTTGCGTCACTCGTTATCTTCCTTTTGACTTATCAATACGGGAAGTCGGAGGTCGTTCTGCGCCAAAAGGCGGAGGGAATAATGTGCAATATTGGCATACCATACCCCAAAAGTTTCAAGTGATGTTTCTATCTCACCGTTCCGTTCATGGCGTTACTTGTGATACTTCATTCTAATTCATCAGAAGCTCACTCCCGTGTCCTCCATTTTAGAGGATTAAATCTTCAGATGTTTAGAAGGCTCATAACCTGACATAACAATCGTTTTTAATTTTTTTCAATGCCCTCTCCATCCAGTGCCATATATGTAGCCCCGAAGCTCTCTATATATATGCTGCGGCAGTGATTATTGTTTCTGAAACCTGGGCTAAAATAATACTGACAAAAGTATCTCAAATACAACCTAGTTCACGTTTTCATAGTTATTCAGAAGGAGCTTTTGTCTCTATTTTATGCCTAGGTCCGACTTCATACAATCTACCCAGTTTTGTGCCTCCATACGGCTCACGTAAGTGTTCCCTAACTCTGTTCCGCATGCTTTTTGGTTCCTAAGCACCGATTACGGATGTCCTCTGTTCTGTGTTATCAAGGATCAAATGACAGCGTCTGCATTGTTGTATTTCTTCTCACTGTTGTACTGCGGTCGTACAAAAAACAGTTACTTGGGTGCAAATAAGCTCGTCTTTCTAAACTTTCCATCCCTGTGTGATCGGTAGGCTATCAATCGCTCGGACGTTACAAACTTACCACGTGGAGACAAACCGAACTCTGTCGTTGAATTGACAACCCTATCCTTCGCGAGACTTCATTCCGCACGCTCCAGGTCATTTTGTTCCTCATTGGTCTATGGATTCAGGGAACCAAATCTTTCAATCTGTCATCTGTCTCGTGATTAAATATCTCTATAGAATCTTAAATCGATGCATTAGGCAACCAGTGAACATTAAAAAACGTGCAGTTCATCTTTAGACGGTAGAAGTGGATAACAAAAGCGCAATTCCTTCGTTAGATATTTTTCCGTTCCATACTTATGCTTTTAAATGTTATACTTACCTGATTTGTGCATCCTCGTGTTCAAACCATGTATACTTGCAGTAAATATATTACAGAGGTCACCTCCTGCCAAATTATTGACTTGGCTGGGACCTTTGTTTCAGGGAGGGGATTTTTGGAGAACAAGCGGAAAATAGCAGTCTTCATTCTGACCGATCACTGTAAAATTTCATATGCCTATCTGTGAGAAAAAATTTAAATGTCATTTGACTTTATCACAGTGGGATCCATCGTTTCTTGTTTCTCCGATTTTCCCGTAAACAGCCACTGTATTTTCTGCTTTCTAGTTTTGGCCTAATTTATGCTCATGAAAGTATTCTAACTGCTACTATTCCGATGATGGAAGAAAACAATCTTCACCATATTTTGCTAAGCAAGCAGTAGGACGGAAGACACAGTGAACAACTTTTATAAAATAAATATGCAGTATTGCCATAATATATGGTCTCTCCTCCAGAATTCTATCTCCAGGATAGTTAGTGAGATCGTTCAACGCGAAAACAATCAGCTGGGAAAATAACAAGAAGAGATTTTTGTGAGACTTTATTAGTGGATATCGTAATCCATAAGACAAATCCAACGTTCTTATTATGATTATCTGTTTGCTGAACCCGATTCAAAGATTAGCGCATGTATCTTAGACGGGTTAAGCGTTGGCCTAGTGTCAGCGTCGCTTGAACTCTTTCCATTCCGAGTTTTCCACATGGCACATCGCTCAACAACTGATTCCCCTGCGTTGATTCTCTACCAAAACTTAGGCAGCATCGGAATCCGAACTTATCCTTCCATGCCGGCCCGAAAATCACACGACCGATCCGGTTCATTTATCGATCAGTCGGATGGTTCAGCTGCAACAAAGGAACCGGTGCTTGCCCAACCAACCCGAGCGGGAAACCACGCCTTGTTTACAGCCGAGAATCTTAGGCAAACCCAGTGTACGTCGACTGTACAGCAGGCTTGTCATCACCGCACGGATGGACTACAGGTGACAACAAGAGCATTACGAAACGTACAATCCGGTAATCAGATAGTGTCGTGTTGGGGTGAGGGATTCCAAGTGCCGCAATTTGCGGAAAATGATCCAGTCAAATCGTAGAGAGGGTCAGAGGAAACATACTTGTTCGAGGTCACGTGTGGAGGGACAATATAATGCAGAACGATGGAGCAATCGCACTGTAGCGTGATGTTTACGTTGTCACGATTTGCGGCCTAAATCACGCGCCTCAGGTTCTGATACGAAAATTTCCTCCTCTTACATACACTCGCTTGTTTGTTCCCTGTATGAAATGAGAGAAGAGAACTTATGGAAACAAGCAGTATTTAGATGTGCATGATTTTAATGTCAATCCCTATGAGATTGACACCTACAGGACCTGTGTTACTTGCTGGACACTAAAGGTGGTCTATACACCCAATGAACGTGAAGTTCTTTCCTCGAGGATTCCCGTATAACTTTGTTTAGTTTTAGGAGGAGATGGGCCAAACAGTCATACAAATGGAAGCATTTAATTGATATTTTCGATTTATAAGGTTCTTTGATTTCTGATCTTCATCTCGCGATCTATGAATAGCACCAGTTCTACTTGTTCATACGTAAAGGAGTCCAATTCTGTTCGAGGAATGAACACTTATTCAAACCCCACTATCTTCAACCAAACAAACGGCAAAGTTCACAGATCCATGATCGAATTCACATTTGATGTATGCCAAATTCATGGGAGTAGATCATGCATCTTATTTGAAATGTGAAAACTGAGATAAACAGTTGGATCTGAATGGAAAGCCCCCCTTTCCATCACTGGTACTTATTCCATTTTCAGAAATCCCAAGTGCATCGGAATCTACCAAGTCTGCTTCCAAAACAGCCGCTTCTCCAACTGGTAAGTAAATAAAACTTAATTTGGATGCACAATTCTCCTAGTATTTGTCAGGTTATTTTATTCAGATATTTTTAAGCTCAAAGTTGCATTGAATTCCAATACTTTGGTCGAGCCAGTTTCAGATCGACGGGACTTAGCCTCAATAGAAGCTCCAACAGTGGCACTTTTGATTCAATCCACGTCACCAAGCCTTTCCAGTGGTTCATAAGTTTCTTAATGGGTGTCGAATATGCTGGATCCAACAGGCCTTCAAAAACAGTTTTCTGAAAATCGAATAACTCTGGGTGAAATTCTATACATTTATATGAGCACACAGATGCTTCGAAATCTTCTCATGCACTAAAAAGCTCAGAGTGTTGACACAATTTTCAAATTCCTTACAAATTAAAAATGAGTGACAAATCACATACGGGGAAACAAATAAAGAATCTATTGGATTTAACCTTGTGGTTAATTCATTAACAGACAGGATGAAAGAACTTCCCTCTTTCGATTTTCATTCCGGGTGCACTTTCCGGAATATTTAAGGAAACCTCAAATAGTTGTTGACCGAACTTAATTCACGAATCAGGTTTCCCCAATTTTCATTAAATGATCGCGCATTATTCATAATATCCCACAAAATAAGACTTTATTTCTGGTATTTTTGTTTATGAGTGTGGTTGTCTGTCGCCTACTAATAACTTTCTTTGTTATTTAATTTTTCATAGTGTCTGTTTTTTAATTAACATGCAATCGAGACCGTCAGTTCACTTATGAAAACTTCATATTTTCAAGGATTTTAGTAAAATCCAATATTCGCCAACCAAGTTGAATCCGTCTAGAAAAAAGGAAACCAGCATATTGTTGAATGCTCATGCAATTCAATTTCCTCAACGTACTGGATGACTTGGATCATCGATTGCCCTGTTATAAGAAGAATGAGAAACAGGAATCAGCCTTGCTGTCGAGGTCACTACAGACACAGAACAATGTATTGTTTAATCCACAGAAACTGAGGAAAGAAACTTTATTCAAGCATTGTCCTAGTCTGCTATCGTTTCGCTGTGTTTCCCACGTAGATTTTTGA